>OU026147.1:35942496-36204978 GCA_907269125.1 Eristalis pertinax
CACTCCGAAAGCACTTGCGTATGCCGATAGCGAACAACAACTTGTTTTATGTCCTTAGCAACGATATATTATCTTAACTTATCTTAAAGGCAGCGAATAAAATTCCCGGAATCAGGAGATAATCACACTGCCATTTTGCTGTCTGTTGTCCTAAACCACCCCCTAGGACAAGACAATAAAAATCATAACATCACCGAAACGAAAAAGTCCCGCACAGCAACGCCAATTACTTGGTTGTCTTAATTTCCTGAATTCAATTTCACGTCCTGTCCTCGGCCATGGCATCTCCCCTGGTCACCGGAGGGAGTGCCATCGCGAAGGCACGTCAAAACACTGCCAAGACTGGTCGTATTGAAATTCAGAATTAACAAATAAATTGAGGAGAACAATTGCCACGTAGCGACGACGCGTGGGGTGTGATTGCCATTCACATCTAGAATTTCCCTTGGCTCCCACTCAAAGGCTTTCGTTTGAATGGCTGATACCAAAGGTGCTTCGGTGCTTCGTTCGACAGTTTTCAAGGCTCTTTCGTTTTTCGATTCAAATTGACACCTGAGCTTGATGGGATGTTGAACTTTTTTTTGTTTCGTTTTTATTTTGATCTGCTTCGCTTTTGTATTCGCAATTTATTTTGAAGTTGAGTTGTTTGCCCTTGTGTCGATATCAATAGCGCCCGGATATGGTATTATTATTGAACACCGCACGTGGGGCATTATTTCTATGTTTCAAGACTACATATTTTTTCTGTTGAATTTGATCAAGAGGGGGAAAGGAATTAAAAGTGATTTGCATTAAATTTAGGGCAGTGAATTTACAAATGAAATACAAGGGGATCTGGGAAGTATTGATAGAGCTCCACTTCGTAGAAAGGGTGGCGAATGATGTGTTTGCAATTGAAGGGGGTAGATCGCGTATAAAGGGATTCATCGTCGGCAAAAGAAAACTGGGACATTGTCCGCCAATGCTTTTCACTCATCAAACTTCTAGCAATCAACATTGAAATTTTTTGATCACCCGATTTCGTCGTGTTCTCGTCGATTTCATTATGTTCTCGTAAGGCAAAGTATACTTCCAATGATGCAAAGGATTTCTAATAGTTTTGCTAGTAGATTGCAGTCGCATTGAACGCGAGTTCGTTCATTTGGGACTACAAAATAAAAGCTTCATTTGTTGGGGCACTGGATCATAACGGACCATTGATAGTAAATACAGAAGAAACAAAAATACCTGTCAGCGATGGAAAAATATTTTTTTTACACCACCCTAAAATTGTCTCGACACGGATTTTTTGCCCAAAGAATGCAAAATGAAGTGAGATTTTCATGACATGAGTTTATATCTGTTTCTATATGAATATATGTTACTAAAGGCTTGTAGAATTTGCGAGAGTGAGAACAATAGAATCATGAGTTTATCCATTGGGCATCGTCCACTAGGAGCATGTGGTGCCAGAAGTCTGTGTAACTGGTAGCAAACATGGACGAGATGGGTTAAGTCATTAGCGTTATATACTACTTATACATTATACATTACTATCCTTAGATTAGATTAGGTATGTGTGCAGGTATGTGTAAGCCACATCTCACTGCTAAGCCTATTGTGATTCCCGTTGGGGAAAGAATCCTCTCTGCCACTCTCCGTTCAAACATCCTCAAGCCTTAATAATTCGTATGTGGGATTTTCCTTAGATCATGGAGGGTCGATTATAGATCTTCCAAGCTGCTTCGAAAGACCCCGAAATATTTATACTTCTCGACCTGCTTCAATGCCACCCCACTAACTTGTTGATTTATCCACGTTAACCTACGTCCAGCATCGGCACCAGCAGGCAGCCACAAATACTCCTGCAGAACACTACAGGTCGTATTCCATTTCCAAATCTACAAAGCATCTCCAAGCTGTAGATCTGTTAGGCATACTCTCAATACTTCCGTAGTACCATTCTTCGAGTGAAAAGCTGATCGTTTGTACTTTTGCCGGAGCCAAGGCCGCATTGTTCATCCTCCACCATGGACTCGACCATAGCTCTAAAACGCGCCTCCAACACCTTAGCGTAGACTTTCGCGGAGAGACTTGATAAAGATATGCCCTTGTAGTTGAAACAATCACTTTGTGTCTCACCGCGTTCCGAGGCCACCTAATATACCCTCTTTAACTCTTTACATTGCCTTCATCATTTCTTGCCGGATTTCATACACACTGTCGGATTTGTCAACTTTTAGCGATTCAATAGCCTCCACCATTGAACTTTTCTCCGCCCCACTCAAGACTACAGTTCTGCCATCCTCAATGCAATGTTCAGGATTGAGTGGCTCTTCTGCGGCGGAGAATGGTTTGTCAAAACAAATCTTTAGCTGATCTATAGTCGATTTCCAACTTCTCGCCGAACTCCATCTAGGACTCCATCTAGATCTGATAATTTGCAAGTTCTGTGTCTGAGTGTAACGTACTATAGATCTTCTTCTTCTCTCTGCTGGCTTCATGAACTGCGGATGTTTTAAACCACGCAGTTACTTTCTCACCCCAGTCGCCACTCCTACCCGGATTCTAGGTAATAACAGATGTTTAACGCCATTCTTCCTCTACATGCGATGGATCATTCAGAAATAGCTGATGTATGACAGCTAACATACATTTGGATAGCAGCACAGCACACAACACGGACTACCTACCATCAACTCTAGCCCCAGAGCTTTTGTGAGCACTTCCAGAATTCCCTGCCATGATTCCCAAGAGACGATTGCAGCGTCTTTCAAGCTAAAGTGGCTGCGATACACGAGACAAATTGCAATACCAACTTATTTCCAAGCGGCAATAAGGGCCATTTTATCGGACATTTGGACATCGGCACGGGCCACGTTATGCATTTAGGGCCGAAATTGAGCAAAATGAGATCATCATCGTTGATCGGCCTTAGTCGCAAGGAAGTGTGTATGGTATTAGGAGTCCCGTAGGTCTGAACATGCCACACAGCGTATTTGGCAGAATCTGCAGAGACGAGGAAGAATTAGAATCTGTCCACCATTTGCTCTGCGAATGACCAGCCTTATCAAAGTAAGCAGTTCTTATGAAAGCACGTCTTCGTAAATCTGGAGGACTAAACGGTGTTAAACTGAAAAGCCTCCTAAGATTCATATTCTCTATTTAGGGCTCAATGGACCCACAACGTTTGTCTAAGTGAGCCATGGTCGTCGGAGCGCCCATATACCTACCTACCTATACAGCTAACAGCTATCAATTCTACACACTATCCCTTTATTTGTGGTTATCGTCGAAGAATATGCTTCGCATCCTCATTTGCATAGGAAGTCGAGGGTGATAATGAGATGCAAATGAAAAAGGCTCACACAAAAGTGTTGCTATAAACGAACTTTCTATTTTGATCCCACTAAGTTTATGATCAAATGCCTCGTTTATGTAGTAGTCAATGCTTAACTTCCGATTATGCTGTTATTGATTTACGACTTCACGAACAACCATAATGACTCAAGAAGTGAGTAAGTTTTTATTACATCTCGAGGATGTCATCCCTTCACAAATTCCACCATCCATCGTTTGAATGGAGGTGTAAGTCTGTGACTCTCGAATTCTAAACACCATCTTAACGAGGCACATTCTCAAAACGTGGCGCCTTAAATGTTCGGAGAGAATCAATAAATGTAATGGTCTTTTTCTTTTCAATGTAATCTCAATCATTGTCAGTCCACTGGTTGTGTTCGTGCTCAAATATACTAATTTCTTATATTTTCTCTTCGTAATCATGCCTCAAAGTTTCAAAGTATTTATGTTTCAAGTTCTTTTGAGAAAGCAAAGCCAATTAGGAGCTTTGATTTCCCAAAACAAATACCCAACAAGCCTAACAAGCTGATTGTACGACACATCAAATGGATTTTGAAAACCATTCTTTATGCGTTTGAGGCAGTTTCTTTTTTTCCTTTGAAGCTTCTGAGGTGAATGGTAAATAACAGATGTACACCACCCCCCCTTGTGGGCAGGCAGTTAAGCACAATATCGGTGGGGATGTTTTATGAACGGATTTCATGCTACACGTTCAAGTGGTCTTTTTGGTGTTCCTCTGATTCAGAAAAAAAAAGAAGGAAAAAAATGGTTAAACTGCTCTACCCGCCATTTATCGCCGTTAAGTATATATTTCTGCTTGGTAAACGCTGAAAGGAAAATATTGTACGAGTGGAATGTTTCTGGTGGATACGAGGTAGTGAAATGTGTCCTTTACGTTCTTATTTGTTGTGCTTGCTGCTTTGACCAACCATGCGACTAACTGCCTGTGAGCTATCATGCAATATTTTACACAGCTACTGTGTGAGGTAAATGTCGTATGAGGAATCAGCATTAAAATTCAGTTTTTTTTTTAAATTATATTATCCAGCGATAGTAAAAAAAAGGTCTGGTAGGACAATAGGAAATGAAACTGAAAAATTTATCAACAGAAAGCCATTATTATAGATTTGTATTAAATACCCACGGGTGTAGCTTTTTTCATTGTACACTTATCCGTCATTACAAGCGATAGCAGCAATTGTTTTGAAAACTCGGTAGTTGCAGCCAGTATGTTGCTAGCTATATGCGACGACATTGTATCAAACGGCAAAATAATGTATACTATACATGGTGGGCCAAATACAAGTTTTTTATTAGCAAGATCAAACATTCTCATTAATTATGAAATACAATGTCGTCGGTTTGTGACTGCCTCGGCTGGCTTCTCATTAGCGCATTCTGTCACCCCAATTTTTCAAGACCTTGTTAATGGTTTCGGGCTGTACGGATTGCACATTCTCATCTGTGCGTTCCGTACGACGATGGGGACTATGAGTATGTCCACTATCATACACGTCTTACGAACTGTTGGCACAAACTTGCGTACAGCGGTGGGCGTTTCTCTTCAATAAACGCACTGTTCACGCTGCACTGTGAACTAACCAAAATTAAAGGAAAGTGGACTGTGGAAGTGTCTTATATTGTATTAAAAACATGAAACATTTATAGCAAGACTAAAGTCAATCTTCCGTGATGCTTCCCGTGATGAAAATGGACGATTGGTAGTAGAGTCTAGAGTCGCAGTCGGTACTGAAATTCTGAAAATATCACTTCTGAAGACTGTCAAAACGTCGATGAGGACCAAGCTCCACGTATGTCAGTGTGTATCTCAGATGATACCCGGCGGCTGATTAAAGAAAAGAAACTAGCAAAAAACTCGCATTACAGCCACCGCTGTATCGGGGAGAAGTGAACTAGAGCTGCTATGTCGCACGAAGTTGAGATAAGATCAGTGTGGTGAGCGGCGTGACAAGCGTGACAACATTAACGAACTGGCCGCTGCAGCAGAGGAAGCTGTCAGTAGGTGTGACATGACAATGGAACCGGATCACTAACAGGATCACTGAAGACCTGACTGGTGGTCGCAGCTCTAATCATCACCCAGTGAAAAGTTGGTGCTTAGTTCGGAAGGCGCATTTTGCTACGGTTGTCATATCAACATATTTTCAGTTGGGCCGGATGGGGTTAAGAACGTACGAGGGATCACCATGGCACCCAATCCTACGCTATCGGCTCTAACTCATCACGAGCAATGCTCAAGGAAAACCAGAAGATTTGTCGGATTTCATCCTCGGTCAGCCCGATCAAATCGCCCGCCTCGGAAGTCCCTGAACCTTGAACATTCCAGGCAATAGCACGTAATATGGTCATAAGCAGCACGCGGTTCCCTCGCAAAAGAATTCACATAGTAACCTGGCGATCTCCGGACGGCTGAACAGCCAACCAAAGGCATGCGTCTAATATCCTGGATGTGGGAACATTCAGGGGAGCAAACGTCGACTCTGACCACTTCCTCTTAGCAGCACGATTCTGAGCTCGATTATCCAATATCATAAAGCTGCACCAGCAAACAAAGAGGAGTTTTGACATTGGACGCTTGAGCACACCGGAGATTGCCAGAGCCTACGAAGAGCAATTGCATGAGAGACTCTCCGGTATGCCTACGTCGATCTCAAACAATAACTAGTGTTTGCACTGCCGCTCGGCCATCTCCACGTTGCCTGCAAGATCCTGTCCAGCGTACTGTGTGAACGTCTAAATCCGTTTTGCACCGCACATCGGCCCGTATCGGTGCGGTTTCCGTCGCGGGAAATGGACTATAAACCAAAAAATGTCCACACTAACGCAAGCGCTCCAGAATATCAGCGCGGAATATAGCCTAGTTGCTGAAAATATTAATCAGCCTAGTCGTAATTAATTCCGCTCTCGTTAGAATTACATTTGGTACTTGGAATTCTATTGAGAGACCCCCGGAGGCTAAAGGAAAATTACTGCAACAGTAAATAAGTAATAACCCGACGATGAAGCACCCTTGTTTGCCTTTGATGAAAAGGAGATAATGTCAAATGTTTGAAATCTCATATGCAAACCCCATCAACTATCGGCGAACACGAGGCATTCTTATCCGTTTTGTGAATCAAATATGTGTGTATCCCCGTACGGTATGGAAATTCGTGCCGGATGGCTGAGTTTTTAGGGCTCTAAAAGGTTTAGGATATAAACAGTGATAAAAGTGATAACCACATCAAATAGAGCAGAGAAAGGCGCCATGCCATGTACATTGAAGAAAAAAACGGTCCATAAAGCGGAATGTGAAGACAGAACGACATCAGTTCATTCAACAGAATCGGAAAAAATGTACTCTACGCTTGACTCACATCGGCTCTCACACTTCTACTATAATGTTTTCAGCGTGTGCAAATTATAGCACTAGAACCGAGATAGGATACTCGGGACAAGGCAACCGGGAAAAAAAGGCACACGTGAATGCAAGCAAACCGAATTGTAAATTTGTCTGCGCTTCCACAACTGAATTTTTAAAGGTCACTACAGGCAGACTGGACACGGAAATGTATCATCTGGCTCTGGCAACAGCATCACTCATGTCACAGCAACAGTACATCAACCTGGAACTGAAACTGGTTGCATCAAGGTACAATAAAATGAATTTTAAGAATTCATACATACATTGTGTATGCACTTTAAAAGTGGCACAGATGTGCCCGGAAGTATATGTGTGCAACGAACGGAGCAACAGTAACTTCAATTTGGACTGCCAGCCAAATATGGCATGTGTGCAATTGCAGAAAAACGAACATACTGCTCATGGTGTATCCAAGGAGACAACAGAGTTCTATTGTCGTTTTCAGATTCCCATCATCATCGGTCAGGATAAGGTGCCTTTATTGATTACTTCGTTAAAAGCATTTTGAGTTTTCCAGAACACTGACTACGTTTTGATGTGTTGTGCCTAGAGATCTTAACATTAATGATTTAGCTATTTCTGGACTAGTTTAAATCATTAAACTCTTTTTTCATCAAAGACTGAAAATGCTTACTTTTAGATTTGCCATTTTACAAAAACCTTTATTGATTTGGTGAACATGGTGAAAACATGAACATGACTTGTTGTATTCACTCCAAATAAAAGGTTGTCTGTAAATGTCTAATGCCGGTTTGCTAACTTTCTTCACAGATGACTTCCTAGTGGAGATGTGACTTAGAATGGCCTTTGGAAACTTTTGTTGCTTAAGTATGTTTAACGTATGGTACAGTCTGTTAACGAAGAAGTCTAGTCCTGCTATATGGAGCCCAAAAATGAACGATACGCAAAAGAGAAGAGCCTATTCTCGGTGCTGTCAAAAGAAAAAAATCAGTATCGGATATGTGATCCTGCCTGCGATGAAGGTGTATGGAGGAGAAGACCTAACCGTAGTTAGCTGTAGTATAGATTGCTTAACCTACGCTCCAGCTGCGGTGGTCATATTACCGAAACCATATTCAATCATTAATGCCATAAAATGATGTGTCAAATAAAGTCATTAAAATCATACTTCTGCGTTTTATTTAAAGTTTAAAGTTCCCCGCCTATATCTATCGACAGAGCCTGACAATCCTCCGTTACCCCATTAGATACTATTTCTCTAAAATTAATTTACAATTGTAAGTACATGTATGGACTATATGTGAAACTAACAAAATATGGGGCACAACTACTACCTGCAATATAAAGAGCTATTGTAGTCCAACTACTGTCCTGATAGCACAAAAAAGAAATATGTTTTCTTGCTTCTTCCAGAGGGAGTGTAATCTATTACTCGCCATTACAGTTGGATATTACCTTATACTTTAAAGTGTAACATGCCCACAAGACTCGTCCAACATATACAGGAACTGCAGAGCATCAGATCCAGTATTTTCGGAGAACATTCCGAGCACTGGCGAACGCTAAAACACTTGGTTAAATACTTACTGCGAGACTACTACGAGTGAACGAGACCTATAGTTTTGCGTCGACACCGAACAGCTAAATTTGAGAAGCAGTAGATATTTAGAATTAAAAGTCCGCAAATTATTATTACTTAAATTCTTTATTGAAAAGTTCTACCCTAACCCTTACCTACGAACGGCAAAAAGGAAAGCAAGCAGATTCTTTCAACTGTCGACCACGAAACCTCGTGCGATTAAGATTTTCAAGCTGTTAGCGGATGAGACTGTCCTCGAAATGTTAACTTTCTTCCCGCTCGTGTCACATACTGCTTCTCAAATTATAACATGTTTATTCAGATGCATGGACTCATGAACATGGTTGACCAAAATGTAATTTATAATAAAGAATTGACTTTCAAAATGCCCTACAGGTAATATTGAGTATTATATTGTACTTTTGCTTGCCTTTTGTATCACTCTCTTGACGGCCGTCTGACCGAACAGCTGAAATCTCACTAACACTTAATCGGTATAATTTTTTCTGTTTCTATGTCAAGAAATCCCCATCTATGCTATGTTAGGTTTACAGACGATACGTGTGCCTTTAACGTATACGCCTAACAAACTAATCCAAAACAGTAATACAATATATTTAATGTCCATGGCTAACAATACATGAAGTATGTTAAAGTATAATCGCATTTGAAGAGAAAATAAAACAGTGGACAAGTGTGTATGCAATCACCGAGAGCAACTTCCGGTCCTGAACATCGTACAGGGAATTAAAATAAATTGATTTGAAATCCCTTGCAATTGCAAATAAACCATAGGGATGTTGATTTAAAAATAAAATTTATTTCCGTACGAAGCACGAATCAATGAATGTACAATGCCCTAAAAACCCTGTATTAATGTAATAATATGATCAGACGACCAGACGTAATCGCGAATCGTGCCGCCTTTTTGTGAATTCATATTGTGTTGGATTTATACGAATTTGTAGAATATTGTAGTGGCTCTAATTATTGGCAAACTCAACTGCTACTCACCGTAACTACCATCATCAACATGCAAACAGCTTGTTAACCTGAAATTGACAAATCAGAGGAACTCTATGGAAAACCTCATGAGGGTTTCTGAGATTTGCTCATTTTGATTTTAGTTAGAAAACACGGTGACTTCCAACCCATCTTCAATTGATGTGATCAGTAGTTTCAAGCATCAAGAGATGACTTGCAATATGACGAGGTGGGGAAATACTTGCCCATCTCGTTAGAAGGTAGGTCGTAGGAAGGCAGCAGTATACGGTGTTCCAATAAAAATCAACTGCATCCAGAAATAAGATCGTCGCCTGGCTAAGAGAACAAATGACAAATATGTGTCATTGATATCTCATTTAGCCAAGACAACGTTTGCTTGACCGCTATAGTTTCTGCCTGGAAGTTGTCCGTCACCTGTATTTGAAGTTGTCTCGGCACTCATCGAAAACCTGAAGGACAACAAAGCCGCGGAATCAGGTGGATTTCCATTAGAGCTCTTGGAAACTGGTGCTGATCATCTTCAGTATTTGGCAAGACGTACATTGCCCGACGACAACGACAGGCCTATTAGCTCGATAAAAGTGCAGCAAAGTGTCGATCCCCACCGGTAACACTAAAATGCCAGTGCCTAAGTTCAGAACCTTCATAGGTCGCAGTCCTGATAAGTAAGTAAACATCCGGCATAAATGTCTAGCAGTCAGACTTGTAGTAGCATCTGGAGCGGATTCTGGTTGCCTAGTTCCTCTCGAATAGAGGCGTTGTTAGAAGGAGTTCGGTGCCTCTTGATAAGTGAGAAGAAGAGAGTGTAAATTTGAAGAAGGGAGTGTAATTTCAGTCTTATTGGGGTGACGCATGAACGTATTCTTCACTTTACAAGCCAAGCAGTGAACCGCTTCTCTCAAGGAGTATGTTCCAAGCTATACAGGGGGTTATATTTAAGGCTCCACAGGTATTGTTTATCGGCCCGCAGTCGCACATGATTCAGGAGGGTACAGTAATCAAGCGTAGTCTACTCTATTGCAACTCCATAGAGTAGTATGTGTATGATACGAATGGAAAGTGGACCATGCGGGGCTGTAGTTCCCGCATGCATCCTATTGCCTTCTTGCAACAACACATACCCGTGGAAGCTTTGCTGACAAGTAGTTCGATGTTGGGTTTCTAGCTTAGATTAGTATCGATGAAAAAACATGTTCATAAAATGCATTTTAAGAATTCATACATACATTGTGTATGCACTTTAAAAGTGGCACAGATGTGCCCGGAAGTATATGTGTGCAACGAACGGAGCAACAGTAACTTCAATTTGGACTGCCAGCCAAATATGGCATGTGTGCAATTGCAGAAAAACGAACATACTGCTCATGGTGTATCCAAGGAGACAACAGAGTTCTATTGTCGTTTTCACATTCCCATCATCATCGGTCAGGATAAGGTGCCTTTATTGATTACTTCGTTAAAAGCATTTTGAGTTTTCCAGAACACTGGCTACGTTTTGATGTGTTGTGCCTAGAGATCTTAACATTAAGGATTTAGCTATTTCTGGACTAGTTTAAATCATTAAGCTCTTTTTTCATCAAAGACTGAAAATGCTTACTTTTAGATTTGCCATTTTACAAAAACCGTTATTGATTTGGTGAACATGGTGAAAACATGACTTGTTCTATTCACTCCAAATAAAAGGTTGTCTGTGAATGTCTAATGCCGGTTTGCTAACTTTCTTCACAGATGACTTCCTAGTGGAGATGTGACTTAGAATGGCCTTTGGAAACTTTTGTTGCTTAAGTATGTTTAACGTATGGTACAGTCTGTTAACGAAGAAGTCTAGTCCTGCTATATGGAGCCCAAAAATGAACGATACGCAAAAGAGAAGAGCCTATTCTCGGTGCTGTCAAAAGAAAAAAATCAGTATCGGATATGTGATCCTGCCTGCGATGAAGGTGTATGGAGGAGAAGACCTAACCGTAGTTAGCTGTAGTATAGATTGCTTAACCTACGCTCCAGCTGCGGTGGTCATATTACCGAAACCATATTCAATCATTAATGCCATAAAATGATGTGTCAAATAAAGTCATTAAAATCATACTTCTGCGTTTTATTTAAAGTTTAAAGTTCCCCGCCTATATCTATCGACAGAGCCTGACAATCCTCCGTTACCCCATTAGATACTATTTCTCTAAAATTAATTTACAATTGTAAGTACATGTATGTACTATATGTGAAACTAACAAAATATGGGGCACAACTACTACCTGCAATATAAAGAGCTATTGTAGTCCAACTACTGTCCTGATAGCACAAAAAAGAAATATGTTTTCTTGCTTCTTCCAGAGGGAGTGTAATCTATTACTCGCCATTACAGTTGGATATTACCTTATACTTTAAAGTGTAACATGCCCACAAGACTCGTCCAACATATACAGGAACTGCAGAGCATCAGATCCAGTATTTTCGGAGAACATTCCGAGCACTGGCGAACGCTAAAACACTTGGTTAAATACTTACTGCGAGACTACTACGAGTGAACGAGACCTATAGTTTTGCGTCGACACCGAACAGCTAAATTTGAGAAGCAGTAGATATTTAGAATTAAAAGTCCGCAAATTATTATTACTTAAATTCTTTATTGAAAAGTTCTACCCTACCCCTTACCTACGAACGGCAAAAAGGAAAGCAAGCAGATTCTTTCAACTGTCGACCACGAAACCTCGTGCGATTAAGATTTTCAAGCTGTTAGCGGATGAGACTGTCCTCGAAATGTTAACTTTCTTCCCGCTCGTGTCACATACTGCTTCTCAAATTATAACATGTTTATTCAGATGCATGGACTCATGTACATGGTTGACCAAAATGTAATTTATAATAAAGAATTGACTTTCAAAATGCCCTACAGGTAATATTGAGTATTATATTGTACTTTTCCTTGCCTTTTGTATCACTCTCTTGACGGCCGTCTGACCGAACAGCTGAAATCTCACTAACACTTAATCGGTATAATTTTTTCTGTTTCTATGTCAAGAAATCCCCATCTATGCTATGTTAGGTTTACAGACGATACGTGTGCCTTTAACGTATACGCCTAACAAACTAATCCAAAACAGTAATACAATATATTTAATGTCCATGGCTAACAATACATGAAGTATGTTAAAGTATAATCGCATTTGAAGAGAAAATAAAACAGTGGACAAGTGTGTATGCAATCACCGAGAGCAACTTCCGGTCCTGAACATCGTACAGGGAATTAAAATAAATTGATTTGAAATCCCTTGCAATTGCAAATAAACCATAGGGATGTTGATTTAAAAATAAAATTAATTTCCGTACGAAGCACGAATCAATGAATGTACAATGCCCTAAAAACCCTGTATTAATGTAATAATATGATCAGACGACCAGACGTAATCGCGAATCGTGCCGCCTTTGTGTGGATTCATATTGTGTTGGATTAATATGTGCTGTATTTCCGTTTACATTTAATTATACGCATTTGTAGAATATTGTAGTGGCTCTAATTATTGGCAAACTCAACTGCTACTCACCGTAACTACCATCATCAACATGCAAACAGCTTGTTAACCTGAAATTGACAAATCAGAGGAACTCTATGGAAAACCTCATGAGGGTTTCTGAGATTTGCTCATTTTGATTTTAGTTAGAAAACACGGTGACTTCCAACCCATCTTCAATTGATGTGATCAGTCGTTTCAAGCATCAAGAGATGACTTGCAATATGACGAGGTGGGGAAATACTTGCCCATCTCGTTAGAAGGTAGGTCGTAGGAAGGCAGCAGTATACGGAGGTGTTCCAATAAAAATCAACTGCATCCAGAAATAAGATCGTCGCCTGGCTAAGAGAACAAATGACAAATATCTGTCATTGATATCTCATTTAGCCAAGACAACGTTTGCTTGACCGCTATAGTTTCTGCCTGGAAGTTGTCCGTCACCTGTATTTGAAGTTGTCTCGGCACTCATCGAAAACCTGAAGGACAACAAAGCCGCGGAATCAGGTGGATTTCCATTAGAGCTCTTGGAAACTGGTGCTGATCATCTTCAGTATTTGGCAAGACGTACATTGCCCGACGACAACGACAGGCATATTAGCTCGATAAAAGTGCAGCAAAGTGTCGATCCCCACCGGTAACACTAAAATGCCAGTGCCTAGGTTCAGAACCTTCATGGGTCGCAGTCCTGATAAGTAAGTAAACATCCGGCATAAATGTCTAGCAGTCAGACTTGCAGTAGCATCTGGAGCGGATTCTGGTTGCCTAGTTCCTCTCGAATAGAGGCCTTGTTAGAAGGAGTTCGGTGGCTATTGATAAGTGAGAAGAAGAGAGTGTAAATTTGAAGAAGGGAGTGTAATTTCAGTCTTATTGGGGTGATGCATGAACATATTCTTCACTTTACAAGCCAAGCAGTGAACCGCTTCTCTCAAGGAGTATGTTCCAAGCTATACAGGGGGTTATATTTAAGGCTCCACAGGTAATGTTTATCGGCCCGCAGTCGCACATGATTCAGGAGGGTACAGTAATCAAGCGTAGTCTACTCTATTGCAACTCCATAGAGTAGTATGTGTATGATACGAATGGAAAGTGGACCATGCGGGGCTGTAGTTCCCGCATGCATCCTATTGCCTTCTTGCAACAACACATACCCGTGGAAGCTTTGCTGACAAGTAGTTTGATGTTGGGTTTCTAGCTTAGATTAGTATCGATGAAAAAACGTGTTCATCCAGCAAACACTACCAAGCCAATACTTCAAAATTCAAAAACCAATGCCTTCGACAGTTGCTGTGTCATTTACCTTTACTACTCAGGCAGTAGATTTCGATGATGTCGATAATGTCACCGAAAGAACCAACACACGGACGTGGACATCCCATATGCATTGTGTTGTTGTCACAAATTTGCTGATTACTGGCACAAGCATTCTTCCCTCATTCCCTGTTTTTGACACAACCACAAATGACACAAATGATGAATTAAAACTGAAACCAGGAATCCAATCACAGATTGATAGATTGTCAAAAAGTCGACTACATACCCATGTGACATCCGCACATAATCCACTTTTAAACCAAATGATGCGCCTGGGTTGCATATAAATCCCAAACAGATTTTCTATAAATCCATTCGGCGACCGTGATGCATGCTCTGACCCACAGAATACAATAGAGTAATTTTTTGTCCGATTGTTTGTTGGTCTCATTGAAATTCGGTCAAATCAAAAAATCAAGCTTATAATTCATTCAAGATCTCCCTACAGTGATGTGTGTTATTTCAACCACCGTGACGGCATAAAGTGCACTGTGCTGATGACACACTAGAGGACACCCATCGTCATGTAGGCGAGCCTCAATGAAGCGGGCTTAATGTATGTATTCGAAATGAACGAGAGATTTGGCCCATTGAACCAATCATTCTTGTCTGATGCACTGTATGTGCGATTTATTTTGAATAAAAGGCTGCTTGAATTTAAAAAAAAAACACCTACTCTGATGCATTCTGCAGGAGGAGAGACCAAGAGGCATGACATGATGGAGTAAGAGAAGATCAAATGCATTATTTATCAATGAGACTCTCCACACCTATATGCGGTGCGAAGCATAGTAACGGTCAATGACTCAAGGGAAGTCATCATCGAAGGTGCATTCAACAATATCTAACCAAAAGCAATTTCACTTGCGCTTAACAACCTAGGGATCGGAAAGTCCTTAGTGGCTTTCATTCATCAGCACGGTAATCCACTCTGAACTGGGATACTCTAAGATCCATAGAGGAGTTAATAGGGGTACCTCATAAGGAGGTGTACTCTTTCCTTATCCTTAATTACTACCGACAGCAACGTAAACAATATTTGAACTTGCATGTTCTTAGACGTACGTATACGCACGTACCACACCAATAAACATCTCTAACAAATCTGATTTAGCCAGTGGGGAAAGATATACTCTACTTCAAACTTCTCTTTCAGGCATTCGAAAAGCAAAATCAGTGGTCTAATGCTTGCCAAAATGCCTCTCCGAAAGGGAAGTAAATTGGATCGCTGACCAAACCGCATTTTCAGCACAGTGCTTCGAATATTCAATTTCTTCTTCTGGACATCGTTCTCCAGTACAAAAGATGAATTTTTAGAATTTGCGTGAAGTCACACACACAACCAATGAACAAAAAAATAAGAGGCGGGAACATATTACCTTGTATCATGAGTCATACCGACTGAACGCCATGAATTATTTCTCTAATCCCAGTGGCCTCTACTTGACTGAAAACTTCAATAAGTGTCCGTGTATTCATTACTAAACCTTGTTACTGAGGGAATTGGCAAATATGAATTATTCAAATACAAGACGGACGCATGGCTGAATAATGAGTTCCATCCTGCAAGGATAGCAATCAATCAATCAATGCTCATCGGTCTTGTTTCCGTCTGCTTGCTTGTTTGGGCTATAGCCATCAGAAATTGCTTGTATCCATATGTATGGACATCAGTGTCCCATTTGGAAGGAAGCGTGTGTATGTGGTCAAACAAATTATTAAGATTGATTTCGACGTTATCTGCGATTTGGTTTCTTGCCGAATCAAATGTTTTCAAGGCACAAGTGAACATGTGCGAACTTGATACACAAACGAGTACATACATATATGCCTGTGTAGGCTTGTTTCAATTTCCAGAACAATATGAAGAACGTAGAAGGAATAGCACTATAGTGAATGTGATAATGGGCTATGCGCATCAATATTGGGTATTCAAGGGAAAAAAACAAATTTGGTGCAAGAATTGGCATCTAAAACGAAATAAGTATTCGTACACAGGTTTGCTGACAGAACTTAAGGAACATTCACAAGAATGGATGTTTTGACATACGAGCCCATATGCGGAATGCAATTGCGCCACATGAATGACTTTCGGCCAGATTGCGCTTCCTTGCATTAGGTCAAAGTTTTGTGAAAATAAAAAATTACTGCCATTTCACCTCAGTGTTTTCTACTTTAATACATTTGATATCCACCATTCTTCAAGAGCTGATTCAACGTACTCACTGCTCACTCGTTCCTGATAAACAAATGAACATAGTGGCCGAATTATTGAGCGACCGCGAGTATTGAGAGTGATGCACATGGAATGGAGCAAGAAGTCATTGTTGATGAACGTTTCATAATGCATGGTGATGGCCAAAACATCCTTCCTATGGGCTGTCATAAAGGTGGATTGCTGCAGAGTGCTGTAATTCTTTAATCCTAATCCCATCACATTCTTGTCTCTTATCCAAGGTTCCTGGATTAGGGGCACATTCAGCAAGTTGTCGGAGGTGACTTTACTGTGATGGAGGTTTTCGATATACCCTGCGTGCTTTTTGAGTTTGAGGCATACCTCGCTTACTCCAAATCATTATTTCATTGACACTGTCACCATCAGCGAATCTGGAATGTCACCCACTATCAGTGAGTGTTCTTAGATACATATGAATGTGCGTAGAACTATTTGCGATTTATACTTGGGCGACCACTGTACTCATGTATGATTTGGAAAGAAGGCGGTGCAAGTATGTACGGTAATCGCAACCTTAGCGATCGTTGTGTTTACCATAGTTTCTATCTCTTATAAACTATAAAAGGTTTTTGAGTCAATGCATCCTGCACTACCGCATGTTTATATTAACTTAGCCGACGCGTTGGTATGTGCGACCGCTTATGTTCATATAAACCACGCTCCTTTGCTCATACGACTCAAGGACAAACGATTTCTAAAATTTTGTTTTCTTAATTTTATTTGTGTTTTATTCAAAATGAAATAAAGATACAATATTAAATAGGCTTTAGATTAATATAATATAATATGGGTGGCGCTACAGGCCAGGGCCTAGCTTCTCAGCAACCACTCGTGTTGTGCGTGCTATTGCTCCATCACGAGTGGAAGGGACCTACAGTTTTATGCCGACTCCGAACGGCCAAGTTTGAGAAGCTTTTTTTAGACAGTTATACTCTTTGAGCATTGTCAGTGACTCGAAAGAGGTGGGGTCGTGAAAAGTATGTCTTGTCATACCAGGAATCCAACCTAGACAGATTGGTCCAAGAGCGTAGGAGTCGACGCACATACCAGCATTAGATTAATAGTAATAATACAAATTTGTTACGGACATGCCATTGGTACCTCACTCTGTTCGCGTTTTTATGAGGATGAGAATCACATGTCGTTACATCGACACCTCCCTGAGTATAGAAGTTACCCATCACGATATAGGAATCCATCTCAGCTAACCTATCAAAGACAACATCAACTTCATCCTAGAAAAAAACGTAATCTGACTCCAGATTTGGTACAAACACCTAAACCTCCTGATCAATACTTTCGCTCGTGGATAATGGGAGTTGTAAATATCCCCACTCCCACCTGTGCAGACATTTGAAGTACAACTCCCGGCAGATAGAGTTTACACCCGTCCGAAAGTTCCACCAGATACCCACGGTATCTACACGATACCTGATCCTTTCCTGTGAGCGAGGAGACGTTTCTTGTGCCTATCCTAAGTCGATGCCGTTACCCTTTAAACCACGCACGCACTGTTACGTTTTATTACCCCTTTACTTCGTCGGCTTTGCAATTATGGCGTATCTGTTGCGTAGCTTTTATCAGTCTTGGTTAGCCTTGGGTGGCACCTGCATCATCATATAAGTCAGTCTGAGTCCGTAGTGCTTTTTCTCTTAACATAAAAGTCTGGCGAGAAGTGGCTTGGCCTCATTGTGGCAAATTGTGCTTGTCCTCATTCTGCCACACTGAATGGTCAAAGCAGTCTTGTTTAAGGAAAGAAATTTTTCAATTCGTCTAATGATTCGAATAAACCAATTTGCCTTAAATCCAGCACTACGTGCCCAATATTATCTCCTGAATTTCAACACTCCCCATTACAGCTACTTTCTCTGACAAAATCACCATAAACAGCAGTAAGCTAAGTGTTAGTAGCATTCATATCCGTTAACACAGTCAATTTGATAAAGTCTTCCGCTGACAACTGAATAGACGTTTCTGCTTTACTACAACGCAACATCCGGGACCTCCATTGACAAATTCATGGGCGAAAGTATCAAACTTTCTAACGTCCGTGGCACAGAATATTTGCACAATCTAAATCCCTTCGTGTCAAACTTTCACCAAGACTTAACGAGAGACCTGCTGCAAATGATGTCCAATCAGAAACTAACAAATTCGAGCAAGAAAAATACACTCAAACAAAGGGGAACTACATCGCATTAAAATTTCAAGAGGGTAGGGCAACTACAGCTACGCTTTACGAAAGTGTATTTGCCAAAAGTTGATAAACTCCCCACAAGGACACCACAAAGAAAACCCAAACCCCCCAGCTGGCTCTGGACAATGTGTAGGTCTTTTAGGCGATCACAAATCGGCTTTTCCATTTCAACACAACGGTCCATATCGGCCCGGTTTGCAATATATGTAACGGAAGTACTGACATCCGTTGTCTATAGATGAAGCTGGACCTCGAACCGGAGCCGCTTTAAGCCATAAATTTTAAATTTAAATTTTGACCATCCACCCACTGATGGGTGACGGCAAATTGGGGGGAATAAGTTTCCGTCCCAGTAACATCATCGGAGTAAATATGTCGATTAATGGTCACACAGAGAAACTTTCCTCTCCTCTGGCAGGTCACATCGCCACGTTTCCGTTTCTTGCCGGGCCTGATGAATATGGATGGGAAAAAGGATAACATTGGAAACCTTTCGTGTGGAACGATGAATTACGACGATGAAAAAACGAAAATCGTACAAGAGGAGGAAGTGTAGTGCTTTCGTTTATTAGATTTAGAGGCAGCCAGGCTTGTGTGTTGGCCACTTTCAAAAGGTAACCTGACAGGAACCCTTTCATTTTAGTTTTGTGATTCCTGATAGCGTACGCATCAGTTTTCTGTTTTAGAGAGCAACTATTGTCGCAGAGGGATGGCGAGCAAGTTCCTACATGAGTTTGGTGTACATCAGGAGTTGGATTACTGCCAAGAAAGATTTAATTTACAGATGGGAGGTTGGACTGGTTTTCAGTCGTTTGTTCTGAGCTGCTGAATGGCTCCCAAGTGTCCCGGCTCACGAGGGTGGCGATTTACAGGCGAAAGGAAAATGGAATTCATTGTTGTTCCTTACAGATTTCACTTCATTGTTTTTGTTGTTGTTTACAACAGCGTGTGTTTCGCTCTGTTGCTTTGAACGGCCAGCGCCTGTTCCTCACTTTGAAAAGTTCCAAAATAGTCCAAGGACATTAGACAATAAATAGCGCAACACACACTGTCAATTCTGTTCCTTGAATGTAGAGGATCTTATTGCTTCTGTTCAAGTGCTAAATGCATTTCACGCTAAAGTGTTTTCATAGTTGTGTTGTAGTTGTCTTTGTAGTGCTGTTGTGTTCTGTAATACTGCTTTTTATTAGACACTCACACAATGAGGACCATTCTTGTGGCACGCATTGTTCCTCCTTTGGGTGTCTAAGCATTCATCACCATCCTACCCACGTTCCTAATGGGTCTGTGCGTCTATAGTAAAAATTAAAGAATAGCCTCATAAACAAACAAACAAAGCACAATCGTGGCGTATTGTTATATTTGCTTGGCTCATTGTTTCCGCGAAGATTGGGTGGATTACCCAGCTGGCAGAAGGAGAATCTGGTTCGTCTTACACTACCAACGGAGCGAAAAGAATCTGAGCAAATCATAGAAGACAGACGCACTGATGCAGTGTGTACATAAGTATCGACGAATAATCTGGGAGCCCTCAAATTTAAAGTATTGTTTTCCCCATTGACTAGTTCTCATATTGTATGGACAAACTGAGAGGCTAAAAAAATAAGTCTTGAGAGCTGCATATGTAGAAGAATCAACTTTACGACAAAAAAGGAGCTGTGTATAGGGCATGACCATTAAGGTTCCGAAAAAGTCCTTCAAAAGAAAATGGATGCAATGCGGAAACTGGAGAGATATGTGTATGTGTTCTTTCCGTAGTAGCCAAAATAACAGCAAGAATAGTTCGGGAACGAATCATGGCGCACCTACTGTAGCGGGCAATGCGTTGAGCTATTATAAAGGTTACGATGGTGGCAATGATAAGTTGTCAGGGGAGTTTGAGCTCCAAACGTCGCAGCTATTGTGTTTGTTGGTTATCAGCGGTGTACGCCGTTGGCGACAGAGAATTATGGAATACGAAAGATCATGAGACCATACATTCTTAAAAAGAAAACTGCATTTAAGATATTTTTCTTTGGAGTCTCGCTTGAATTTAATATTTGTTGGGAACACAGACACATTTATGATGTACACTTACTTTTGAGGCTGACTGTATGTACCTACAAGCGGTCTTCTGTACTCCCTCTATCCTAGGAACGCCGTCGATTTTATATTAAAATGCACTGCCATGCTCGATTTTAGAGAGTAATTTCCTTTCACAAATATTTCGTCCATTCGTGAATCCATCCAAACTACCGTGGCAGACAATCCTTGAGCATACAGATTATTCTGTTCTGTTTGTCATTTCCGATTACAAGCTCAGTTTCATGCATAATTTTGATGAATAATTATGATTTAATTTTCTAGAAGTAATTTCAGTCTACAAGGCGTGTCAAAAGTATGCGCCATAATTTCCTATAAAATGATGTTCATCAAGCGGAATGCTTTTAATTGAAACTCAATGCAAATTCGAAGAGTGATATGAGCTGTGAATTAAACAGATAACATTTGCAAGTCAATATCGTCTGATTCGGTTTCGGATAAATCGAATGATGCGTATTCAAAATTAGTTCATCTGGAAGAGCGTACTTAATTTGTGGAGAATATAAAAATTAAATAAAAACAATATTTTATATTTTAGCGGAAAATTCCAATTTCAAATGCAAATACGTAGAGAATTGAGTTGATGGAATACATTAATGGGGTATAATTTGCATGTTGTCTTATATGACGATTTGTCAATGATTTGATTCGTACGAACAGTATGTCCATATTTCACAGATGTGCAGCATGCGTATTGAATGCTGCCTGCAGCGGATGGTTTTCTGAATTGAAACAAGAAGAGCAACAGCAGGACATCTTCACATTTTAAAGTATTATAGAAATTGCGGTGACTTCACCATGGGTGTTGGACGTCGTCACCGCAATATGTCACTTTGGGAGAGTTGAAGGTAACTGTAATGACGTAAAATTGCCCGGGCTTCCTCGTATGTTGAAGACAGAGTGCAATGGCGGAGAGCAGAATAAAACGATTTTTTTATTTATTATAATATATTTAAGTGTATTTGCTATTAATTGGTCCGCTGTCTGAGCTTGGCTGCTGCCTTTGTATATGAATTAGTGTTGAAAAAGTTCTGTCTATCCTTTTTTGGAGCTTTATATTCCGTCAGTTATTATATACAAATGGCTTACAACTGGACTTATTACTAATGTAGGTATGCCGGTGAAAATTGTACCATTTTACAATATATGTAACATGCTAAATCTTATGATGGAATTTTTATTGATATTACAAAAGGAGTAGAAAAAATGTATATGTATATATATATATATATATATATATCAAAAATTGCATTTCAGTTTGACTAGACACGGTGGTGTCCAGTGTTGTTTTTTTGTAGACCTGCGTTGTGTCGGGGTTGAATAAATCATTAATTCCAGGGATGGTGATTGCCATGGTATGAAGATATCGGTGACTGTGCTCGAGTGGAAGTCGTTGCAGTTCTGGGGTGACTGTGAATATTACTTAACAGCTTACTGGATAGTTGAAGGATGTATTTATCAATTGGCAAGATCTTCGCTTCTAAATCCTTTTTGTAGGGATGAATTTTAGTTTTGAAGGGTCTCTGTGAAGACCGGTGCACATTCTTAAAAACTTCCGTTCAAACAGACAGCTTCTCTCTCCATTGCTGTTTGGGGTTTATTGCGTACCAGATCGGGCATCCGTATGTTATGACTTGTCTGATAAGTTGCTTATAAATAAGCAGTTTAGTCCTCTGACTAAGACCAATCTTTTTTCGGAGCAGGGGATGTACCAAATGTAGGACAAAAGCTGCCCGTTTAATGATAGCATCCACTGGATCTTAAATCTGAACCTTTCGTTGAACAATATTCCCAGATATTAAGCGTCCTTCGTTGGAGTGATTGTCATGTTGTCTGGAAACGTTAATTTAAGATTGTTGCATTTTCCCACGAACGTCCTACCCCTGCTTCCTCTCATGTCTGCTGCTGGTGTTCGGAAGCACATGACTATAGACTTGTCACTGTTGAATTGTAGTCCCCATTTGAGGTTGTAGTCCCATCCTTGGTAGATGTTCTGTACCACTCTCCTTAAGGCTATCTCCGGTGATAGGGAGGTAGCGTACGTTATAGAGTCATCGGCATACAGTACTTGGATTGGTTGGCTGGTCCGCGGTTTAAAGATTGAATAGGGATGGTCCCATCATCGATCTTTGTGGTACCCCCGCATTGATACCCTTCACTGACGATCTAACAGTGCTTACCTAGTCAAAGAAAATTATATTAGTCAGGAAACTATGTATGAGTCTCACTCGATACGTGGGTAATCCAAAGTTGTCTCTGTTTATCCTTTCGATCCATTCTCTTTTATACCTATTTGGCTATTTCCATCCCTACTCCATATTTCTCATGCAATAGTTAACATACCCAAAATGCGCCCACAGCTCTGTTTCATCAATGCAAAACCGAAGATCGCTTAGTTTGCGTATCGGGTTGAAAGTTTGGTTTACTTAATCGTTAACAGGTGGGTGTGGTCAAAAGTGCTACGTGCACATACAGCGTGTTGACATATTAGGATGAGTGCGATGTTGGGTGAGTGATTCATATGTTAACGGTTGTTACCCTGACTGCTTAGCTAGCATTAACTAAGGATTTCTATGAATCACTTGGAGTTCTGGCTCACCTAGCAAAAGTGTGTGACTAAGTGCACATTTTATAACTCGTTGCTTCACCTCTTTCGAGTTACTGAAAATGATCAGAGAGAATTACTTCGCCATTCATTAAACCATAGACCGACACACGTTAGCACAACACTAGTGGTTACTGTAGAGGCCAAGCCCAAGCATACCTCGGACTGTAGCGCAAACTATAATGTATTATTTTTCAGCCGCCGCCTTGGCGTAATGGATCGTCCGGAATCGCTAAGGTTTTGATGCAATTCCATATATATTGATCTTCAAATCTCGCGGCACCACCTCGCCTAGTCGCTAGTACAACTGGGCTCCGAGAAGGTAGAATAATTTGCTGACGATCGGTATTTGGGTAAAGAACATGCTGAGTGATCCACAAAAGATAAAATTTATAGCATCGGTATTGTCTGTACACAATCATACCATGAACACAATTATAGACTTCACTTCACTGCAGTTAGCGGCAATCTGGAAGTTTCCAGGAAATCTTAATCATTGCTAAAAAATTCTATGTAACCAGTTGTATGACATCCTCTTGTATTTCCTACATAGAATCGTCATTGTCAATCTGTGCTGTTTCGAAACAACTGCTCACTCAAAAGACCAATAGCACGATCTAGATAACTCTTATTTTGTCATCCCTGACTTTTGCAGCAGTTGGTGAGATAAAAATAATGAGAAGACTACACACTACCACCTCTGCTCCTGCAGCGCACTAGAAAACCGGAGGAAATTCGTCTAGAGGCCTACTGAGCGAGATGGACAACATCAGAAGTTTCGCACAATTATTAAGTTGTCTAACCACGAAGTATCACAATGGGACTACTTATGCTCTAAGTGTGACTACCACTGCCCACAGTAAGCCAACCAAAAAATGAAAATAACCTGATTTCAATGCACTGAAGTATATACATATGTAGAAAACACAAAAGCTGCTTTTGAAGAGGTTACCCAAATAAACAACCACTTGTGGGAAAATCTGAAGCCTTCCGACCGTTTACTGCGAACAGCTATGAATATACTGAAAATAGAATATATTTTCAATAGACTGGTTATTTCACGATGCAGTATGGCTCTCCTGATTATTCACTATCTATTTGGTTGCCGTGGCTAAGGTAAACATGCCGAGGTAAATAAAACCCACAACTAGCCAACCATTGCTGACCCTCGACACTGGCATTTGTATTTTTATTTAAATACATTCAGCTTCAGTGAATAATTTAAATATTTGAATGAGCTACAATTCAGGAAATAGGTAAAATGAAAATATTTTTTGCCGAATAAATACGAGTACATTCACCCATGTTTGCAAAAACAGAATAGTTTTTTCTCTCCAACATTCTACATCAAATCATCGTATCAACATCAAAATGGAGATTTAAATACGAACGCTTTTGTTAAACGTGCACGTGCATTCGAGTATAAGTATGAAATTTGATTTGGTGAATGGAAATTGCGGCGAATGCGTATGGGAAATCAGAGTTTAGCTAAATTGTTTGTGATTGTGCTCAGTCGGTAGCCACTTCTGGCCATAATAACGAGTCCACGCTTTTTATATGCATGTGTAGTTTGTAGTTTGTAGTTTATCATCTTGCACCAGAGACATGCTCTGTAAGCATGAAAAAATTATAGCGTCTGAAAGATATCAAAACTGTTTCAAAATAATCTATAGGCGAGACGTAGTGATGGTCCTACATGAAGCCGGACACATCAGTAGTTCGAACACCTCTATATTTCGGACACTTTCAAAATGTTACCTCTACTGTCCTTACAGAGTATTAAAGTGCGTACATATTTCGACTCTGTTTTATGCACATACATACGTCCATATGATGTATGTATTTCATGGAGAGCCTTCTCAGTTGTTCTTTTAAGGATAAGACGTATTTTTTGTGGTTTAGCCTTGAATTTCTCACCGAAAGTTTTCTCAAAGATAATACCTAGCACCTCTATTAAAAGGTGCTAGGTATTATCTTTGAGAAAACTTTCGGTGAGAAATTATAATGGCTTCCGCAAAGCACGTGATACGGATCGGATCAGCCAGAAATAAAACAATAACTTTCAGGTTTCACAGTTGTTTTTTTTATTATTGTCGGGCCAACAGCTCTCAAGTTACTGACTGCATTCATAATCGCACACACTATCGACGAGAAGGGACATGTTTACACACGTAACTGTGACACTTTCTAAGAAATGCAAAATATTGGATAATATTAAAACTGGCAAATCAGTTAGTAGCTGAAATTTTCAAAGTTTCAAAGCCAATCGTTTTCGACATAAAAGCCAATACGAACAAAATTCGGAAATTTGTATCTAACACATTTCAAGGATCAGGTAAGGAAAATTTTAATTCTAAGAATATGTGCCCACTTTTCAAGGATATCAATTAGATCCAGTACAGAGATATATGATCAGACAAGATGAATGTCCGGCAGAAGTTTTGATGACATGCATATACATACATTTCTATCTGGAAGGAAAGTTTATGTGTCCGGACTAGCGAGGCTGTACTGTATTATTTTTCATCGAATTTAACCAATTTCACTTTGAATGTTGTCAGTATGTATCCTCTTTGACGCGGCTGCAAAGTCAACTGTGTATGCTGTATGGTGTTATCAAAATTAGTAATCCGATTTTCGTGTGCTTTTTAATGCAATGCTGATGACAATGTTTTACAATTTAGGATTTGGTGGCATGTCAACACTTTTCGAGACTGTCCGCTTTTTCATTTCTTTGATGCCAGTATGCCCTGGAGTTCAACTCCAGGTGAACTCAATAATAATTTTCTTCTTGGTAAAGGACAACAGTTCCGCCTTATTCCTGTTGACGTTCATTCCTCGAGCTTGTATCCAGTTATTTACTAAGATTCGACCACGACTGAGACGCTCGCTTACCGTTGAAGAAAAATTTCCCTGATACTAGAATTGCTACATCGTTCGCGTATGCGGCTACTGTGAGTCCGTCTCTCTCTAACGGTTTTATAACTCCGTCAACCACCAGGATTTATAAGAAAGGTGAGAGGGCTTCTCCTTGAGGTGTCCCTCTGTTCACCTTCCTTGTCTAGCATAAATCATCTAGGAATAACTTTATCAGTCGTGATCCATCTACTCGCAGAGCTAAGTATCGACTCCAGCTTTATGGAGACACGTCTGAAACGCGTCATGGGTAGCTCGTCCGATGCAAAAATGTCTGAAATGGCCATGCATCCTGGCACTCAGCACCGAATAATGTTGGGGTTCTCAACCATTTTTTTCTAGAGGTCAACGATGTGTCTCTGTTTAACATAGTAATAATAAAGGAGAAATCTACAGTCTGTGAAGTGAGACTAAGACATCTCCCACTCACTTTCCGGGTAATAGTCAAGACTTTTTTGTGATCTTCTCTCTTTAGCTGCTTTTGGACCTGTTCTTAATTTCCACTCATCATATTTTCAATTAACGGACATGCAGTTAAATTCTACTCTCGATTCGTTCGCTATGCGATTAACTTCGATTACCCGCCTTTCGATTGTCGCCAGGCCTTTGTATTTATGTATTGAAATTATAATATGATTGAAAACTCTTCTCGACAAACCAGCATTGATCCTTCAATCATAGTCGTAATTAGCCTCAGGTAACCTCAGGACTTAATACCATTGAGGTGCACATTTCTTCGAAGCAGATTATATTCCATCTCGGTGGGTAATCCTGTCTGATCTACTCGTATCTTAAGAACCGACTGAAAAGAGCTTCATGAATTTTGGCACTTACGTGGAAGGCAGACAGATGGCAAAATATGACCTGACTCAAAGCCCCAGACTCAGTAGTCTCCACATATTACCTCAGCATGGTTAATCATAGTCAAGAATGAACCTGTTTATTTATGAAGTGCGTATAATATAAACACGACATAATATTATAAATGCACTCGAAATTTGAACATTTTCGTACTTCAAGGCGGAACTTCACCAAAAGTGTAATTAAATATAGATTTTGAATAGGAAAGCATCAACATTTAAAATTCCTAGAGTTTAAAGCCCATCTTTGCTGCATAATTATATATCCAACAACGTGTTATTAAGTTATTAAATTTTGTTTTAATCAAGTCAAAAATTCCATTTTGTCCTGGCAACAAGCCACATTACTGTTATTGGAGCGCACACAACCCGCCCACAAAATCGACTGTTTGGTCCGGTTTATGGCATGCCGGCGTCATTTAAACTAACCTTGGAATCATATTTCTTTTGAAATGAGAAAGAAAACACGGTTACCGTCAATGGTCTTAGGTAATAGGTATGCTAGACTATGTTAACCGACTTTCTGTGGCCAGAGCTCTAAAAAAAAACATAGTTATATCCTAGCTTTGTGTGCAACAAGACGGAACTACATGCTATACAAGCGAAACAATGCTCGAATTTGTGAAGGGATCACAAAACGAAAAAAAAAACATCTTAATTATACTAAGTGAGCAATTTGTGTTTCAAACGTTTAGTGAATTCCGTTTTTTCCAAGTAATATTTAATAATAATATGGGTGGCCCGTAGTGGGTCAGGTCAGGGCCTAGCTTCTCAGCAACCACTCATGTTGTACGTGCTGTTGTTCTCTCACGAGTGGAAGGGACCCACAGTTGTATGCCGACTCCGAACGGCCAAGTTTGAGAAGCTTTTTTCTATGCAGTTGCGCTGTTTGAGCATTGTCAGTGACTCGAAAGATGTGGTCCGTGAAAATTATTTTTGGTCGTTACATTTTGTCACCACACTCTCTCCGCGCTGGGTTAAATATCTTTTCCTACCGTTCTTATCTGGTCACCCTGTAATTGCGTATCACTTGGTGTGTGTATTAGCAAAACACTTAGTTGGAATGATCTCATATTCGAGATCGCGGCGAAATGTCTAGGTTTCCACGACGAATGCAGGGCGAATATGTCTTCCTCTAATTTGGGCAAGACCTTTGCAGGTAGGGCACAGTTCTTGATCGTTCCCAATACGCTCTTTGTTCCATTTTTTCGCTATATTAACAAAAGATGATCAAGTGAACTAGCCAATCGCATTACTCACTTCTATAAATTCATCCGCGATACTAACGTCGGGAGGAAAGCTCATCACTTCACCGCCAAACCTTTTCACCTCTTCGCGCTTTCTCTCTATACTTTCATTTGTGCAGTGTCTTTATTCCGGATACCTGAGGCTATTCGTTACATTAATTAATTCTCAAGTTCAATTGCTCCTTCAATATCTTGTCAACTAAAAGCACATCTCTAATAACCTGGGTTGACGCAAAGAAGAGAAAAAAGTTATCAAAGAGTACAACTTCAAGAGTGAAGAACCAACAATAATCCCATCTTTAAATAAAGAAATTGCATTTACTTCCACAATAAAAAAGTAAAGCTCTCGAAGGATTTTCGAGCAGTGAATACCTAAGACTTGACCACGTTCATGTGCTTTTCAAAAGATTTGCATTCACAAAAGAAAATTACGTTGAATTAGGTAGGTAGGTCTTAATCAATTTACTCTTTAAATTGTTTGAACGGCAGAGATCTCAATCCAAATTCGCCACTTCCATTGAAAAATATAAAATCTGCTAATATTCAAATACTGCTTATTAACTCGTCACTTGTCGTCGCAGCTTTTCACGAGCGAAACCTCTAAAAAGGGACTTCAACATTTATGCACATTATACGCTTCAAGCCGTAAGTAACTTGGCATCCGGCCTCCAACCCAACCCAACCGTCACCCTCCAGCATGTTGACTGTTCTGATTTAAGGATGCTCTTGGCTGAAAAATTGCTTTCCACCTCACCCACAGAAAGGTTCTGGCACTTGCTTGAGGCATAACTATATGTCTTCCGCTACGATGTTGACGGCCATCCATCATTGGGGTTTCAAATGAATCAACCACCAGGTAGCGATGTGCTATCCCTCTGACATGAGAGGCAGTGGTGATGTTATCATCCTTCCGGGCCCACCGCTAGAGGATAGAAATCCTTCTTCCCACCCAACCCAACCCTCCCTCCACCACTTACCGGTTCACTGCGACCTTTTGAAGTCACGTTGTGGGTAGCATAAAACGTCGGGAGTATAAATTTACAACTCGCCTTTAGAAATTTGTGTAGATTTCACTTTTTCCGGTTGCCACATACTGCGCGTTATCAAGCCTCGTATCACTTCACATTGCCGTCGTATTTCAGAGAATAGCAACTCTGGGAGTTGTACGGCAAGCTGTGCATATGTACTTTCAAACTGTTTTTTGGTGGGATGGTGACTTTGAAATGACAAACTGTTACTGACTTGTTTTTTTTACATGAGATGATCGTTACTTTTATCGTAATCGATATGCAAAATGTCAAAGATTATTCAACATAACGTACCGCATGTCATACCTTTTCATGTATCTCCACCTCCACATCACATTTCAAAAATACGTAACATCCTTCAATTAGAATCATTGATTTGATGGATGTTTTGTTATTCGACGGTGTAGTCAGAACACACTAAATGCTTGACTAATTTTGTTCACACTCTGTGGTTTATCATATCGATGGAGAGATTGGCTGTGTAAGAGAGATGCCATTCACAGATATCAGTAGCCGAACTATCAACACAAAGCTTTCATTTGGTTAGTTCGATGAACCGTCAAATCAGCTTTTAATTTCAAATTAAACCAAATACATAGGTTAGGCTAGGTTAGGTTAATGCGATTGCCGTAACTCAAACAGTTTTACCTCACTTCGATCCTGATTGGATCCATTGCGATATCACTATTTGGCAGCTTACGCACCAGTTCCTCTGTAGGGCACTAACTATACACCTAAAATCACCTATTGGTATGCTAGATGATGCACTCCATTGCTGGTTTGCAACCACTTAGTACTTTTTATAAATTCAGCTATGTCCAGAATTATATATATATAATATCTGACTTCTTCTAGGCTATTAAATGAATATCTGCCTATGTGCTTTTCCTTGTCCTCGCAAGTACTTCTTCCTCTTCATACTTGCAGCTCCTGCAGAAGTCATTGTAGAGGGTTCTCATCCTTCTGGCGTGTGTACCGAATAAGCAATGACCAGTAATAATGCCAGCTACCTTACTGATTTCCTTTCTATTTAAGGAGTGAGCTTGTTTTTTTTTTGGATTTATTGAAGGCCAAATTAGCCTTCAAGTCCTGCAAGTATCTAATTCCATTCACATCCGATTGGCGGCGTGTATGGCATCTGTAAGTAACAATGCGTTTATTACTTGTGGAGAGGGCTATGGAGTGTCCTGATTACTTGCCAGTGGCAAACCCACCCCTGCTCTAGCTAACTCGTCGGCCCTTTCGTTGCCTCGAATACCACTATGCCCAAGGACCCAGCATTTTGTAATTCTGCCGGTCTGACGTCGTCTATACCCGGAGACCCAGGCGCGGTTCTATTGCAATGCAATTCTACCCTTTGATCGATGCAATCTATTTCATTGGCGTTTATGTTCCCAGGTTAAAGACGGTCGATCAGAAGTTTGAGTATCTCTTCAGTGGATTCCGGCCAAACTCCTACGACGATTGAATGTACATTAGCATGGTCGGGGTTTTTGAGAGTAAAAGATTTAGCCGACCGCAGTCTTTAGTGTTTTCTATTTTGCCATAAAACCTTTCCTGGCCTCTTTTTACGCTGTTTTGACCTCTTTTTTATAGTAATTTAGACTTTGGTTATAGAGGTCTCAGTCCGCTGTTTCCCTAGACGATTTTGCCCGGTTGAAACATTTCCTGCTGTCTTTGCGTAGCGCAGACAGGTCTGAGTTCCACCACATCGGCCTTCTTCTTCTGTCTGTTAACATGGCAAGCTGTTATGAAGGCAGAGTTCATAGCCTTTGTGATTTTTTTCACCATATCTGCAATATCAGCTTCAAAACTTGGTTCGGAGATGAATTATTTTCCTAATTTATTGCTAAGGATATTTTAGTACCTGATCCAAGCAGTCTTTTTAGGATTGCGGAAGGTGCTCACTGGGGGTGTGTTGAAATTAATCGAGATCTAGAACCACATTGCGGAGGATTTTAAAGTCGGATGCTAAGATGTAGCCATACAAAATATCACAAGACCACCAACACGGCTAGAGTTTGTTAACAAAGACGATTGCGGATTGTCCACTGGCTGAGCTAAAAATAGCCAATATCTACATAGGGCTGTACGGGCGTACTATACTTGTCGGCGGTACATAAAAATATCCATAAAAAGTACTTAATACATAAAAAATTTAAATTATTGAAAACAAGTTATTAGTACAAGGCATACATATATGTTTCTAATATTGGTAGTTCTTTTTTTGGGACACCCTGCATTACTGCAAGCAACATTCGACAGCAGATCCACTACAAATTGAATATATGCGCAACCGTATGGAAGGTAGTGAGAAAGCAAAGCATTCTCCGCACTCAAAGGCATCTAGCCACGGACCTGATTATGAATTTCAACAACCACTACGATTAGGCCGGACGGAATGCTTATGCGGCAATGATGGGCTGAAATTGAAAAGTAAATTGATAACCACTTGTTGAATGTTTGTTTTGTTTATAAGTTTTTTAATTTTTTTCTTATAATACATGTTAGCATCTAATATTAGAAAGGATGGTTAAGGGCCGATGTTGAATGTGAACCAAACCTAAACGTCAAGTTTTTTTCTGCATTTCATTTGACATTTCTCAATTTCATACTAACTCAATTTGAACTATGGAAAGATACACAATCGAGCAACGCCTTAAAGTTATTCAGTCTTATTATGAAAATGGGCGTTCAAATCAAAATGCATACCGCGCACTTCGTGATTTTTTCGGTTAATTTAATTGTCCAAATGTGCTTACAATTGCAAAAATCGTGCAAAAATTTTAGCAAACCGGGTCTGTAGGAGATGTGAAAGTACCAGTGCATGCTCGTACTGCAGAAAATATTCCTGCTGTTCGCGATAGTGTGGCTGAAGAGCCGTCCACCTCAACTCGTCGCGGTGCTCAACAATTGCACCTCTCACGCTCGTCGTTGATGAACATTATGCATAAAGACTTGCATTTACACGCTTACAAGGTGCCATTGACTCAAGAACTAAAGCCTCTTGACCATTTCAGCGTCGTCAATGGTCAGACTGGTGGCAAGAAATGGCAACAGTGGATGATCAATTTTCGAAGAAAATCATCTTCACCTCAGTGGATTCGTCAATAAGCAGAATTGCCGCATTTGGGCGAATGGTAATCCAAGACTGATCTTCGAAAAACCAATGCACCCACAAAGAGTGACTGTTTGGTGCGTTTTATGGGCTGGCGGAATCAGCGGGCCGTATTTTTTCCAAAATGAGGCCGGTCAGGCAGTTACTGTGAATGGTTTTCGCTATCGTGAAATGATAACGAACTTTTTATGGCCCGAATTGGAAGATATGAATGTGGACGATATGTGGTTTCAACAGGACGGTGCCACTTGCCACACAGCTAACGAAACAATGGCCGTGTTATCTCACGTGGTGGCGATGTCAATTTGACCCCGTTGGATTTTTTTCTTTGAGGTTATTTGAAAGAAAAGGTGTACGTCGATAAGCCAGCAACAATTCAAGAGCTAAAGGATGAGATAATTCGGCACATTAACGGCATAGAACCTCAATTATGCTTCAGCGTCATCGAAAATTTGGACCATCGGATGGGGGTGTGCCGCCGAAGTCGCGGCAGCCATTTGGCCGATTTTTTGTTCCATACATAATTGAACCATACCAATACTATCATACAAAAAAGAAATGACAATAATTTCCTAAATAATTTGTGTTTTGTTCAAAGTCAACACCGGCCCTTAAATGTTCTATCCTTTACTACCCTTTACTATCACAAATAAATGTGGTTATGTTTAGTCGAAAAGCATAGTGTAAGAATCAGATTAGCTTAGAGTGCCCGCCGAGAGACAGTAGGTTAGAAGTAGTTAAAAATTGTTCGTCTAGCTAGATTAAGCATTTTTTGTATAATAAGTATGTACAACGATTTAAAGAATAAAATAAGAAAGTATTAAAAAAGCTACTTGTTCAAGACTTTAGTTTTGCCAAGAGTGTCTAGTATTCTTCCACTATCCCAATTCGTGGTCCTCTTTCAAGTCGCGTCGTCTTTGAGGACCCATTCGTTGACAGCCAATTCGCGCAACTGGCAGTCTTGACGGGGTAGAGTTGCGACCCCTTGCCTAAGGCGATCGATACATGCATTATTTCACATAGTATAGTCGTTCACTATAGTATAATATGTCAACTTAACCGGACATAGGATCTGACGATGTTGAACTAATCGAGAAATTGATAACCAAGAACCGATAACAGTTCTTGTGCTCCAACAATTATGAATTCAACTTCTTCAAATTAAAACTCAAATTTATTCTCGAACGAATTTAATCGCTATCAGTGCTATTGAGAAATAAACCTTACCTCCTCCTCTGTCTATACTCGCATATGCTGTTTTATTTAGTCCAGGATACGGCCCCTAATTGCTCTCACTGGATGTCATTGCGTGCAACAAATGGAAAATACGTTGAATAGCTGAGTATAAAGGCAGACAGGAGTGTTCGAGAATAAAATGAAGAGCCAGAAGGAAAGTACGAATACTTGTTCCCAATTGAAAGTGCCCATAATAAAAAAAAGGCAGTTCATTTTAAGGACCTTGCGCTCCCCTGTCAACAGCGTCGTCGTAACCACAAGCAATTTCGAGACAACGTTCTCTCTGTTTTATACCAGTCAATATTGAAGGTGATGTGAACCAGCCCAAATGCAAAACGAAGCAATAACATAAATAACGTCCTTGCCATTTCAAGTGATAGTTCTCGTACTTCGTTTCATTCATTCTTCTTCAGGCGGAGATGAAAGATGAATTCATTGAAACAGTTTTCGTATCCTTTTGCTCACATTGTGTGTGGATCATTTTGCTTAAACACACGATGCAGGACGAATTTGAGATTCCAATAAAGCACTCGCAGCTATACATACTCTGCCACATGTATGCTGCAAGCTGTCACGAGGACACCAAGTACCAAAACTGAACTGTCTGTTTGATTTCTCATCGTAAAAAAAGGACTACGAATGCCACTCACAAGTGAAACCAGCAGGTGATGTGAAGGTAATACCAAGGTATCCTTGTGATTTTTACATCAGAGATGTTATGCTGGAATTTTTTTACGCATCACTAAAGCAGCGAGTACCTACTGAATGGATGTCAGTATGAGCATACGACGGTTCACTGGTTGATGCCTTAGTACATTTATTATGTAAGTATGTACTCGTACAAATGTGATTGTGGGGTTGGGCGGTTCACGTGGTGTGCTATGATGGATGTGAAGGAGTTGACGGGGTTATGAGGTTGTGTGAATGTGTATACGCCTTTCATCGTTCAATGGCAAAGTACTGCTCGAACACTTCACGTGTTCTTCTTTTCAGTCGGGTGTTTGTATGTTTGTGGGCCTGGTTGGGTAGATGTGAGCTTTTGCCAAAAGCGGTTCAAGAGATTTCGCTCGAAATAGATAAAAAGCAGGCGAATCGGGTGAAGGAGGATAGAAAGAGATTTGTGTACTAATGCTATGTGCGATGGAATATAATGAGCAGGAGCCTGTAAGCGATCCATTCATTCGCCATTACCTGGCAAACAGTTTCCAAAGTGGCATTCGTTTTAGGCATGTTAGCAAAGTAGCTTCTTAATTCGCCGACCTTATGTGCTTATGTCGTACTTGACATTCGCTTTCTGGTTTCACTTGGGATTGGGAAATAATTCTGCAAAGCGATCAAGGTGTGCTCTGACATTAGGAGTATATACGCGGGGAATTAGATTAACTCAATATTTTCCAAGAAGATTCATTAGTCTCTTAGTACAGCACTCAAATGAAATCGACATTTTAATTTGAAATACAATTAATCGGTGTGTCAAGTTTATGAGATAGCACACTTTTATTGCAGCACCGCGATAAATGCCTCTGATTAATCGAAAAGTGTTGGAATTTTGTGGAAATGCGAACGTGTGGAAAGGGTATTTTTGCATAATTTTTTTTAAAAATAGAAATAAATATACATACGCATTCTGTAAACCCAGAACAGCCGTAAATGGACACACGTTTGCAGCTGTTCCAAACCAAAGCAAGCCAGTTACCATCTTACTTTCATAAATCACATTTTATTGCCACCGATATGGGTTGAGTTTTTATCGATTTGTAGACCCGAATATAAAAAGCGGGAAATTGAAAAGTTATTCCATTCCGGTTTTGTTGAATGTTTTTTTTTTTTGCTAAAAAGGCAAAGGAATAAATATTTTAGGGCGACCAAGAAAATTTTATCGATAAATAATAACGGCGTGTGAATAAAAAATTTCGATTCGAAAAAATCAATTCTATAATTAAAGTATTGGCTGTCGTTAGTTATGGCTTTGTTACATCATCATTCACTTTTCGCATTGTTCATGCCACTCCGCTATAGTGCAGAGCTGTGATGATCAATTGCTTGTATAAAGTCGGCGTGATCCTTCGAAAGAGGATTCTACTCGTATTACTCAATTGTCCCTTGAACCCAAAGAAAGTGCGATTGCCAAGATTTCTTCTGGGTATGATGTTGATATGAATTATATGTCCATACTCTGCTACATTGTGGCCCGTGGCGTTGTGGGTATGTGCGTCGACTCCTACGCACTTGGACCTACCTGTCTAGGTTCGATTCATGGTACGACAAGAAATACTTTTCACGGCCCCACCTCTTTCGAGTCACTGACAATGCTCAATGAGTAAAACTGTCTAGAAAAACCTTCTCAAACATAGCCGTTCGGAGTCGGCATAAAACTGTAGGTCCCTTCCACTCATGATAGAACAATAGCACGCACAACACGAGTGGTTGCTGAGAAGCTAGGCCCTGGCCCTCTACGGGATGTAGCGCCACCCATATTATATTATATATACAGTTTCACAATTTCACAACTGTTGGCACACGCAGGCAGTATTCACGTAATTGTCCGAATGCAGCGAAACGTCGGTTATTGCATGTGCCGACGAAACCTCTGCAAATGATTTTTTTCCTTTGTGCTTTAAATTAATTTAGAGGTAGTCAACTTTGATAGAATATAAGCTGCTTTCATACTCTGAGGTATAGACACTTCCCGGATGAAGAAGTCCATGGGAAAATCTCTGTCTGCGATCGTTGGTACTCTTTCAATCTTCAGGAAATTTCTTCCGTGGTTTCCGCGGTCTCTGACTAGCTGCTTCCAGTTTTGTATTCCAAGTTGGTTGAGGTTATTCTCCAGTCGGGTGCGTCACCGTAGACGCGGGCGTCCTCTGTTACGCTGTTCCACAGTTTTATAGTCGAAGACTTTTTAGGTCGGTGCTACATAACAATCAAAGATCGCATGCAGAATTTTTCTCTCGAAGAGATCAAGGACTTCTTTATCCGCTCCTTAACAACCTCGAAGTTATAGCTGGCCATTTTGATGCACTGTCCAAGACGTCGATGTTGTGTGTCATTTCTTGAGGACAGCGTAGAGTGCTTCCATTTGCCCTCATACACTGCTAGATCCGCTTCCGCCTCAATACCAGCAAACGACTTATTGACTGCTCGCTGTGTTCTACCTATCTCGCCAATAGCATCGGCGTATGCTACCAGTTGTACGAACTTCTAGAAGATCGTACCTCTAGTGTTAGCGTGAGAGTTTTGCACGGTCTTCTCCAAGATGATGTTGAACAAATCACATGACAGCGCGTCCCCTTGCCTAAATCCTTTTTTGACATTGTGTCGGTGAGTTCGTTGCCTACTTTGATGGAGCATCGTCATTCAGCACAACCTGGGAAGTTTGGCAGGAATGTCAATACATATAAATTGATTGGCGCTGTAAAGCTCGTCTCTATGCACTCTGCCTTTGGTGTCGATTAGCACTTCTTGGGTCTTTTACAGATAAGCCCCAAAAAAGTTATGTTCAGTTCAGTTGATCTATTTCTTTTTCTTGGTCCTGAATGGTCCATGTCCAACTAATCCAAATAAATAGACTGTTGTTATCATAACACAGTAAACCTTGCGATAGCAAACCATTTTCACGTTTATCTAACTCATTACTTCCTGTTCAATTCACTGAATGAAATGACCTTTGATTGGTTTCGCCAGGTCACCAGCCCATTCATTGATTCTTTACGTCCCTCCATCGATCGCGACCCCTCGAAATTATTCACATGTGTAAACACGCATGCAGCAAGGGAGATGCTTTGAAAAATGTAAACCACATGCAACGTCAATCAGTAGCCAACATCAATCAAATCCTTTTCACATGTAACACCCACATAGAAAGCCCGTATCCGATGGATAATTTAGGAAGTTCTTCGTTAATTAGTGCTTCGTCAAAGAAAAATCACCCTCATCTATTAGGCGCCCAAGCTACCAGATCATCGATAAGCAGTAAGCACACAAACTTCACACCAGTTGTGGCTGTCGTGCCTTCAGAGACGAGGAAGGACTTCATCGCCGCGAAGGCGAGAAAACCGAAAGACCGAGAGTAGCAAGGCACAGAAGAATTAAAGCATCCGATATTCCTTTTGTCAATATTCTCTTACCTCATTAGCCAGGAATAATACGAATAAATGGTCTTATTAGACTAAAAGCTGAACACATCCTTCTTGTGCACAGGCCCACCGTACTCACTTCTTTATGGTTTGGCAAGAACCAGGGGACTTTAACTCTGGGTCCTTTCAAAACTTCGTTCGCGTCAGTTGACCATAAATCTCTTTCGAAATATACATCCTTACGTATAATACTTGTGTTTATATATATTTTTTGTGATTTTCAGTAAAAGTGAGGAGAATATTACAGGAGGGTAGAAAAATGAACTTTTTCTATTTACGACACTTTTAAGGAGCGTTCCTCGGTGGCTGGCGCTCTAATCCTTGGAAGCGCTCCAATTTCTCATCGCAGAGTAGTGTATACCCAATAAGGGCTACATTTTCAAAGCTCTCTAGAGAAATTACAACCCTGGCGCACGAAGATAAAATCAGCATTGGAATAGTTTTTCTCTAGCTTTTTTCATTCTCTTCGTCGTTTTTTGGCTTGTACATGTTTCTTGAGTTCTGCTTCACCCATTCCCTTGGTTCGTAGACAGTTTTGTTGCCATTCCTTTATCGGTTTCCGGCACTTGGCGGTTTCGATGAAAATCGAACTTGTTCACTCGTGAGAGTGTTCCCTTCGGGACCCAGTGGGTGAATGAATACATTCAGCGGATGATCTCGTCCGTGTTCGAGCTTTCATGGGCAAATCCTTAAGTGCTTTCATCTATCCCAACGCCGCACCGCCTCCTTTGTGCCATGGGCAAGTGGGACCAACAAATGAAATAGCCGCGCTCACACGAGGTCGAAGTGAATAATTCGCAAGTTCAGAGATGACGGCACGGTGGGGTGGAAACGGGATGGTCAGAGAAGGATATCGAAACCGTTCAGCATGCCGTGGCCGTACCCGCCAATCCCACTGTGCGAGGATTCACCAATAAAAATGAAAATGGTTATTGCCATCAGGATTCTATAAAATGCTCTTTCAAATGTTAATACGTGTGCGCGCTGAAGGACATGGGACGGAGAGTTACTCTAAGTTGGTAGCTATTTGTAAGATGACGGTTGTAAATTCGTCTAACACGAGGGATGTGTTAAATCAAGGGCAGAGAGAAGTTTTCTGTTTAGTTAACAGGATTTGAGTTTTACAAGTTTGCTGAGTTTCATTCGGAACATGAATGTGGGTAGAATGGATGATTTTTTTTCATTCCTCTTTTATTTTGGAATGCAAATAGAAGTATGCGTGCCTTGCTGAGATATCTGTGATTTATCGTGAAACCAACCTGCAGGGAATTTAACATTTTAAAGGAAGCAATGTGAAATTGGATCTTTTTCGGAAATGTTTGCCTTCCTCTTGTGTGTTGCATCGCTTGCGTCGTCCGTATCCGCAAAAGTGGGTTTACAATTATTGTAATACATACCAAACCTGATTCTAGTCTTGTTTATGGCTGAGGGTAGGTAGGTGAGTAGTACTGATTGCCAAGGATTTTAGAAGGTTTATTGTGATGTCGGGTTTCTCTAATACATATGCCATTGCTTAGATAGTGGAGATACTATACTATATACTTGTCTCCTTTTTGAGTCGAGATAGGTTCACAAAAACCTTGCTGTTTCTCTGGTTTCCAACATTTAGTTGAAAAAAATGAAAAAAAAATATAACAACATTGTTTATTTATGAAAATTCACCGCCGCAGCTAGCGTGCAACTTTTCAAATTGTCTGAACCTCTGCCTGCCTACAAAGGAAATTTGAGTGACATGGGTATTCCAGAAGTTGTTGCAAATATGCTAAAGTCTGTTTCTTCTTCCGCTTGGTTCAGTTGTTTTAAAATGGGATAGTTTCGATTTCGTCCTTAGCGTACAACAAAGAGTCTTCTTACGCGCATATTAAGGGGCTGCATTCACATACAGACCAAGTTGAATTGATAAGTAGATGTTTATGTGATATAGTAATGTAAAGGCGTGCCTTATTTAGTCCGACAAATTATAACCATTGGAAACAGTGCCTATTTCCTTGCATTTGATGCCATGAGTTCTCGATGTTTATCACCGGCCACAAAGCGAGCGTCGGTTTTGTTTTTTTCCTAGAGCGTTGTTTTATTTTGGTTGTATGCTGGATTGGGTAGTTCTTTGCATTGTCTTGATGGAACAGCACTTCTTCTTGCCCCAAACGTTTTTGCTTCAAATACATACAAGAGCTCTGAATAATATTCGACGGTGATCGTTTTCCCCTTTTCAAGGGAAAAACACCGTGCTTCCAAAAAAAAATGTGGTCATGACCTTGTTAGCAAACGGATCCGGTTCACGTTCACTCCGAGAAATCTACTGCCATGCTTGTTGCATGGCCTCTGTTGTATTCTGATGCATCCATGTTTCGTTCACGGTAACGAATCCGCGAGAGAATTCGTGGCATTAAAAGCTAACACGTAAGAAATCAGTTACAATAAATAATTGTGGTCATGGGCTTCAAGAGTTGACCGATGTTGTTGAACGATGGAAAAAGACGACGTTGTTTTCCTATACATTTTCTGATTGTGTGTAATGAGCCTCAGAAAGGTTTGAGACATATTTGGAAGGATTTCTGGCTTTTTTTCCGCTCTTTTGATCCCATGGATACCTGCACATGCATGCCTTCTCAGGGCCTAGTGTTGATAACAGATCCGTCTTCTTCTACTTCCGTAGTAGAAATCATCGTGAGGGCATATACCCATGCCCATAAGGCTTGTCAAGACAGTAGTCTTTAAGGGGAAAAGTAGTTGTGACTACCGTTGTACTACGGAAAATGGTGATATGGATGTGTATTAGTGAGATATAATAAGTAACATCGAGTTCATCATTCATTTATATATGTATTAATTTTCCAAATAAAACACGTGAGTTGATAAATTGACGTGTACAATGCGTAATGGTTCTAATGACAGTTCAGATTTATCTTATAATATCCTATGAGTATTATACATATTGCCTTGAAGGTGGTACCTAATGTGTTACAATAAATCAGTGATGCCACTATAAATCTAAATTGAATACACTACAGTTAGCTTCGAATAAGGTGTCCTTGCCTCTCGCATAAGAAAATGTGGTGTTTTTTGCTTCTCTTTCTTCAATCTCTAACTGTTCTAGTTATTGATGATCTTGAATTTATCGCATATCAATCAATTCGTTTTCACAAATTGTTTTCGTCATTGAGCTTCTAAAGTTGTTGTAAATGAGTCAGATTAAAGTACTGCGAACTAAGTAAATCCAAATAAGTACATGTCAAATTCTCTCTTTGTCTGTCAATTCATTTCCCAATGCTTTTGCTTACAGGGAAAAAAAATTAAATATATAAAGATTCGATGTAATGCATATTGTTAGTCGGAAGAAAATTAAATACCTTATCATATCGCTTCTCTATATATATGTATGTAAAAATGTACACATATATGTATATATAAAATATATAAAACTCAAATTGGATTCACTTCAAGGATTGTTTTATCAAATTTTTAGGTCAGTAACATACCCGCAACCACGAGAAAAGAGCCTGGAATTATACCACATTTAGATCTTAAGTATATTACCAGTAATGTGCATAGGTGTGCGAAGTTTAATACATTCCACAGTGCGTGCCAAGGTCTGAAATTTGTTTGGGAACGACTAAGAACGGAATGTATTCATTAATGATGCGTGTAATACTGGCATGCCATCTATCATCATACTGCCTATCCAAAACGGAATTCGCACATTATTCACAGTGATATTGAACTCCCCCTTAAATATAGGAAACTCAAATATAGGAATGATATAGATCGCGTATGGCTGAGGACATTTTGAATATAGTACACCAAGAACCAGAAGAAAAGAGCTGAGCTATCGCAAATAAAGTTTTTAGTCAAATGTCGGCACTCATCCGACCGCGACTGCTTCTTTTGGTGTGGATTTCCGGCTAAAACAGAATTTTTGAATTCACTTGATCTGCCAGGAATGCATGAGACGCGACTCGCAGTCCAGGAATTGATGAACATAGTATTGGAAGCAAAGATTTTAACAGGGAGTCCTCGATCCTCGAATTCCCATAGTCCAGAGCGATGTACCAATTCAATTTTAAAGATTGCAATTTGATTTGCATTTGCAATCACAATCAATAAATGAATTGCTTCTCACGTGGACAACTGTATGTTGCGTGTTCCTGTGTCGACAAACGAGATACCCTTTACATCTACGCACATAATGGAAATACCAAAAATATTGTATATCCACAAGCATGTTCCTCATTTCTCATCCATGCAACCGCACAGTGTAGCATGCTAGTTTATTAATTTTCCTTCCGAAAATATATAACCCCAAGCTAGTGTTGACCATTCTATTGTTCCCTAGTCAACGTCGATGCATGAGAAGCTAGATATACTCAGTGAGCATTGGTAGTGACTCGAGAGAGGAGGGTCGTGACTTATACAAATGTTCCTGTTTGACAGCTAATACATGGTGACCAGATACAAACCATAGGAAAATAAATGAAGCAACAACGATTACCTTAAGCGACCGAGTTCCACATAGAGTAAACCAATCTGGAGTCCACTTCAGCCTTGTGTAGGCAAAATGTTTCAGTGGTATTTGCAAAAAATATGAGATGGTGCGAGCTCACGACAGCCACATATTTCCATTATTTAAAGAATGGTTGCACTAGAATTGAGCCGTGTATACTTTTGACTTTAACTTAGAAAAATAATTTTACATATTTTTTTGTTTGTGTTTTTTGCATTTTGCCGATATAATAGCATTTTACCAATATAATAGAAATTAAAAAAAAAGATTATCTAGGAAAACAATAATATCGTTCTTTGTTCAGTCAATAAAAGCTAGAGCGTAAAAATTGCCAGGCGAAAAGTTCAGAGCCATGTGGTGAGACACGGACACGGACACGGAGGACAAGGCAAGGCTGGAGGCGTAACGGAAGCGACGAAAGTCGAAAGGGCACATGATTGTGAAATGCTTTGAATAAGCTTGATTTCGAAGTCAGCTTGGCAATACAAGAAGACGATCTCCTCGCAAGTTAGAGGAAATATGAGGGCACACATTTTACATATTCATGGAATACAACGAAAATGAAGAGATGGAGCACATCTTCAAGCAAGATCAATTTTCTGAACGAAAAGTCCTCATGCCATTTCTGTTTTATTCATTGAACAATAAACAAATGGAAATGGACAGGAAGTATTCGTGGGTGAGGGTGAGGTTTAAGGGTTATACTTAGCAACTATACAAGCTCATCTCCTCTGCCCTCACTTTTTTCTCTTTTAATGCAACAAAAAACGACATTAAACAACAGAATCGATTTTTCACAAACTTACAAATCTAAATGATAAGGGATCATACATAATGCAAAAATAAAAGCAAAGATTAAAGAAAGAGAAAGAGTGTGGAAGGGCGAGGAAGAGGGAAGAGGTCAACATCGAACCTAATCATAATTATATAAAGCTTTGATGAAATGTGTGTGTAATGTCTACAAAAAAAATATTCTACATTAAATTATAAAAACAAACAAGAAAAAAAAGTTAATCTCCTACTCTCTAGACATACGGTTCTCATACGGATGTAAATAAGGACATGTCTCAATACCAGAAATGAAAAGGGCTGCCAATGTATGATTTATACGTATAAAAAGAAAATAATAAAGAAACATAAGACCTAATTTTAGAACGGCTTTTTACTAAAGCCGTACACAAACAAAGGAGATGCTCCAGGGTTTCACTGGCCGTATTTGCAGTTTCTGCATCAATCCGTGAGTTGTGGTAGCCCGTCGACTCCTACGCAATTAGACCTACCGTATCTAGGTTCGATTCCTGGTATGACAAAACAAATAATTTTCACGGCCCCATTTCTTTCGAGTCACTGACAATGCTCAAGGAGTATAACTGTCTAAAAAAAGCTTCTCAAAACTTGGCCGTTCGGAATCGGCATTAAACGATATGTCCCTTGCACTCGTGAGAGAACAATAAAGACAACAAGCTTGAATGCCAGAAGAGCTTGATTTCGATGCAGGAATTTGTCCTCTTCGATGCATTGTTTGCCGTTATTAATAGTTCATCATCGTATTCCTTGACGAACATTTTTATCGGGGCTGCGATGCTTAATTTGTCAGATGACACTGTAACGCCACGCTAAGCCAGCTCATCGTTTTCTGTATGTATGTACAATGTACGGACCCACAGAAGGCAGACTGCGTTGTCACTACATAGTTAATGTGGGTTATTATTGGCGGCGTTCACACTCAACAATTTGTCGATAATATTTTCTTGACAACCGTTATTGATGCCTGATGCCTGATGGGCCAAATCGTCAATGTGAACACTCGTTAATACAAGTTGGCAGACATGTAGAAGGGTAAGACTTTTTTCCAATTTGTCGTCAAGCAAATCGTATAGACAAATTATTATGTGTAAACGCCGCTATTATGTGAGTACGATTTGAGCTGCTGTTTAGGTCTTTCGCTGCTTTATGGATGGCTACCAGTTCCGCTTGGGAAATGCTGCATACTTCGTGTAGTTTCGAACTAACTTTTGAGGTCGTGCGATGCATTGAATACACCAGCTCCGACACCTTCATGTTGTTAAAGTAATCGACGACAACAGCAACAATGTACCATATACAATTTATTCCGGGTTTATTTTGCAGCTACTTTCATGCCATTATGCATGCAATAGCACATGGTTACTTCGGCCTCGATGGCAGTGCTTCAAGCAGATGGCCGAATTTTTTATGACTCGGTCCCAAAAAAGTGTCTCCAAGACTATTCAGTTCTAATGCAAATGTTTGATGCATATTTTTCGTATTCGTCGAACCGTTTTCCCACAAAATCTCACTTTATAGAGAAAACTTGATTAAGCGAGATGAGAAAAAACTCTGTTCCCGTTGACGCCTGTATGAATTGAAGCATTCATTTTAAGACCATGCACTCTAACGTGGCATACTGTTGCGATACGGTTCGCTGCTGCCATTAGCGCGTATAACCGGAACTAATCAGAAAATGCGAGTGCAGTCCTAGCTATCGTTCGTGCATTTTTCACACTCAAAGCTTTCTCTAAGTGAAAAGTAACCATCGCTGAATCGCCGTACAGCTAAAAGTACAAAGCAATTGCTGCTGCAGTGAATGAAAGCATAATAAGCAATTGAAAGCATTCAGCAATCGATGAAACCGTTTATCGGATATCGACTGCGGCAAATTACTTGTCGAATTGTCATCCACTCTTTGCAAACAGACATTACGTTCTTGACTGCACATTTTTTTCCAAACCATCATATACAAATCATTTAGATTATAGACACGGATTTATCTACAAGACGATACTTATGAATGGGTAAAAATAGGCCAGTTGTCCAACCCAGAAGTGCATTAGAATTGCTTTAATAAAGGACACTACAAGGCAGAAAAATAAATGCAGTCACATCGAAAGGAGTCGATATATAATGAAGGTCCATATATTCATAACGAAGAACATTGCATATTTAAGTTGTTGAAAGGACTCTATGGACAGGGCTGTCCAGAAATTCATTGCGGTTTGAAGCACCGAATATGGGTTACCGTTCAGTCTCTTTCAGGACGAAATTATCCATAAAATCATTTCTTGTTGGCTTTCTAAAAGCTTGTGTATTTCGGTTTTAGTAGCTGATATTTATTTTAACGCTTTTTAGTTCTCTTTACTTTTAATATATTCCAATAACGGATTGCAATGAAATTCAATCTGAAATTGAACTCAGAACCATTTCCTTCTGAACATTAAAAGATACTCAAGCAATAATTGGACTAGATTGGATCAATTAGAATGCGATTTCAAAGAGCATCTGTTAACTTGTGAAGTGATTCAATAAAAAAAAGACAAATATGCCCATGTCCCATGTAACCCTAATCATCTCCTTTTATAATCGTATTCCGTACGCAACAATTTGCCTAGAAATTAATGAATGAGACCGTGCCAAGAGAATAAAGTTCATCGGAGCATATCTCCTTACACCTGCTACAGATACCTGATATGTAAGCGCATGTACATGTACATATAAGGCCTTCATACGATATCCAAGGTATGCAAAAATTCTTGACTTTTTCAATTATCCTCCGCAGTGGAATACCATAAAACGTTCCCATTGAGGCTATCCTTCAATTCCGGAATGACACAGATGATGCTTGAAATTTTGGGTCAATGGCGCTGGCTTCAAGTGCAATGGCATTCCTATGGAAAATCGATACCTTCCCCGTTCTCTGTACTCCCTCTTCCAGCCGACGATGCCAACACATGAACATGTGAACTCATGTAACCAGCAAGGTAATCCGCTAGTGATTTCGTTCACATTCAGCAAAGATTTATTTATGGCTCTTGACTGGAGGACGATTATCTGTTTGCGATAGCTGCGTGTGCTATACTCCAAGTCAAGGATATATTACTGCGGTGCAAGGGACAAGAGTACACGATGATAAATTTTGAAAATATTGTCATCAAAGTATCACTAATATGCTTGTGTATTGTACAAAGAGGAAATTTATGTTTTCGGATTTGAAATTTGCTAAAAGAGAGCAAAGTCGTGGCGTTCGGATGCAGGATGTGTAAAGACATCCGCCTTAAGTTTGGTCTTAGGTACCAAATGAGTTGATGTCTTATGCGAGGCCGATCTAAGAAATCCTGATTCGCAAAATCCCTGAAATGTATCGCGATGCAACAAGTTATTTGTTACTCTGGACATAATCTGTACGCTACTACATCGTAGGGGTGCGCATGTCCAAGCACCTATCCACTAGGCCACGGTCTATCACATTCTCCAATTGCTCCGAAAATTTGAAGGGACAAGAGAGTTGAAGTAGATTAACTCTACAGTTGAGTTTAATGTTGTAATCGTCAACAGTCAAGTTCTCAACCTCACGAATTCCACTTTGATTGATTAAAACCGTCAGTCTTCTACTTAGCACGCAGGGAGAACTCTTCTCTAGTAAACACAATTGACTTCTTCATACGCTTGTGTTTTTATTGAAATTCATCTGTAGGGAGCGCGTAAAGTATGAAATGTCTACGTATTCGTATTTCACTTTGGGAGAGAATTTCAATTAAATCGATCACCCATTTTCGACCCTTCGCAGGTAGTCTCAAATTGGAAAAATTAAAGCTGTGGATAAACGTTCTGACTTAATTTCGTTTTTCACTTTTTCGTGTAATCGATAATTTCCGTGCAAATTGATTTTGGGCGATGAAGCCTTTTTTTCATATCGCTATGTACTTATAATATTCGATTTTATTGGCCATTGCTGCTATACTACATGTGCATTGTGGACCATTGAGGTTAATAATTTCAATTACGTAGCATGGTTGACCTAAATAGATGTGTAATCAACCGAATCATTCGATTTCTGGTGGCTTTCATAAAATTCGTGTGGTCTACGGATTGAAATGAAATTCAAGTGTGCCTAAAATTAATGCACATTTATACGATTATCCGGGACATCGTGTGCTTTGCTAAGCACTACTCGTATTCACGTTCTGTATTGATGTTTCGGAAATGGAATCAAATGCCTTACAATGCCTCCCAATTGGAGACATTCATCTCGAAATGTTGCTACGTATGCGTCCATTCAACGGTGTCCCAACCATGCAGAAACCATCATCAACTGCAACAGTCTTCGTCTCATCGCTGCCGTCCATGTATTCACGAAATGCCACAATAGAAATTATTCAGTTTCGATTTTGTGCTCACAATCACGTCGAGCACATCAAGAGCTCATTTCAGTAGGTTAGGTACCTTTGAATACTGTATATGCTGACAGACCCATTTATCTGGCTTAACTGAATTGGAAACTGCATGCAACCTAATGAATATCTGTGCAGCATATCCGCATAATCACAAAACTGCAGTTGTTGCCATTTACTCGAGCGCATTGCATAGTTGAACGTCTCTAAAATTCATTAAATGAACTTTGCAACCCGAAAAGACCACTTCCATTTATATTCAATTCAAAATTGTTTACAATTTCAAATGAATGCATTATTTCGAAATTTCCATTTCAAACAGTTCATTACTTGCCGGCATACAAAATCCCCTCAATTACGCGACCGTTATAATGCAGTCCGGCGGCAATTTCCGGAATGGTGGAGTCTGGGCGCACGAACCCACAATGGGACCGCCAAGTTGAGTTGGCCTCCATTCGTGGCCTATGACTGCACGGGAAATTCATCAAACTCTCGATCCCAATGAAACTTTTTAGCCCACAACAAGGACAATGAAAATGTTTCGCTAATTAACGAAGCCCAACAGGCCGTGAGTGTCATGAGTGGCGAAACACCCCGCTGTCGGCTTGCCACTGGACTTGCTCCGACTTTAGATGCACATAGCGGCGCTGCTGTTGCTGTCATTCCGGGTATTTGAATCGAGGTCGCTGGCGTATGGCACGTTTGTCGACAGACCACGATGTATAAACGGTATTTCATCGAGTTCTATGATTCTACATTATTTTGCCGTATGGAAGTTATCCACAAAAAAAAATAACGAAAATTAGAAGTTGTGTTGATCCCTTTTATCTACGCTCGTCGGACTTGTTCAATTGAGGGTGTGTACGTTGTGTATCAAGCGCTAATGTCCTGTCCACAAAAGGACGGCACACACGTTATGCGTTCGGCTGTTGACGACTGTTGTTGTGCGGTTCGACATTGATGGAAAGCGCAGACTGCGAACTTGCCGTATTCTGGTAGTACGTATCCTGTTCGAGAAAATATTTACCGAGATGTGGACTTTATTTAGCTTGGGCGGACGTTAAATCGGTTTTCCGGCCCCCATTACATGTCCTCCAGCTATTTGGAATCAATTGGATGGATTTACACAACTCTGGGATACTGGCAATCGCCTTTGTTTTGCCAATCAATAAATGAAGAGACCATTGTAGACGGCTGTATCCTGGCTATGCTTCGAGGGATGATTGATATTGCCGTGGTACCATGTGACCTCTGTTATTCAACATTCGGTAGGCTTAACGTTTGTTCAACTGTAATTCCAATCGCAAATATTTTCGACGACGATAGTGACTCAGTTTCAGGCCTGTGGCAGCGCTTTGAGTAAGGACTGAGGAGACCAGTTTCGTGATACAAAAAAGTCAGAAACTGTTTCTGAATGAATGACGTGGGATTTGACATTGCAGCATAGCCTTGACCTTTGGCAGTGGAAACAGGACAGTTCTGCATAACAGATTAATTTCGCATTCGAATACTTTGGCGAATCAATCATGTCTACTCAAGTACATGATAACTTGTCATTGAGTACAGGGTAACTAGATGAGTACGATAGTAGATAAAATTATGTACGAAATAGCGCATTCAAATTTGTGATGATTCGCTCCAACAGCGTGCAGCGTCATTCCGGCGATAACGTCTCGAATGTTGGCCTCGAGCTCATCCAAAGTAGTTGGCTTGTTGTGTTAGCGCAGACTAGGATTTGACGTGGTCCCAGAGAAAATACACGAGTGGTGTCAAATCGCATGATTACGGCGGCCAATTCATGAACGCTCCCCTTGAAATGACCCAGTCGTCAAATCTCTCACACATTCGCCCAAGATATGAACATATGAATCCAAGATTTCGAATATCGAATACAGATTTGTATTTCTTATTACTCAGTACTATCAACTTGAAAAGGTTCCTGGGCTGACCTAGACCTAGTGTTCCTAGTATCTTCCAACTGCCACAGCCGCTCAGTATTGTCTTCCCAGTACTCCTGAACGCCTGTGGTAATGTTGTATCCCGACGTCGAAACATTCACGGTGAACATCTTGACCCAATTAGACCAACATATCGATGACTTCTGTACATCTGTGTTTATATTTTCTTAATTTGTACCTTGAAAATTTGACTTGGCTAGCATAAGCAATGTTTAGATTTTTCTTAGTTCATCTTCCAACCGCTGTGGCACGGCCCAATCTCGCAACTGATATCTTTTACACGTCTACATCATGACTCAAAAATAAGTGCTCGCCGGATAAGCAGTCAGATCTAATACTACACTACTGCAAGTATAAAGGTGGTGTAGACACATTGGACACAGCAGTAAGTGTAATATGGATGATATTTCAGCTTATAACGCTTTTGTTTTATTTAAATCGGTTATCATACCAGGAATGAGGACTGTCTTAGAAACCACCGCTACTTTTTGGAGAATCTTGGTATGCAGATTGTTACTCCGTAGAGAAAAAAGCGACAAACATTACCTCGCCCACATTTTTTACTTGAACTTTCCAAAAAAATTCAAAGTCATTCACGATACACACCCATCTACATCAGCTCGTTCGGAAAACAATTCCGGAAAGAATACAACTGAAATAAATCGATTTTAGTTATGACAAAAAAGAGATAAAAAACAGGATTAGTTTGTGACTTTTGTAAAAAAAAAAATGTGTGTGTAAACAGCATTCTAAAATTATCACTATGTGCCCAAATATTGACTGATGGTTTTATTTTCCTTTTATTATTGAATAAGAAGTTTGTGATATTGACTTATTAAATAAGAGTTACAGTGTTAATAACATTATAGTATCTATCGAAAACATGAATTTGCAAAACAACTTAAAAAAACATCGATTTTCATTTAAAACATCTAAATTATGAAATTAAAAAAACTATCAGAAAAAAATAATATAACATAATCCTGAAAATATAGTAGTGGGTAAAATGTTAACTTATACCCGTACGCGTAGTAAATTTGAGGAACGTAAGAACCATCAACTGAACTGCTTGGACAGCCTTCTGGAAGTCGTTGAACTTTTTGATTCTTCAATGGTGAGTGAAAAAGTAATGCTATCAATTGTTGTACATAAGTATACACCTTACCCGTTTCGCCAGAAAGTCTGCCTTTCGCATGTTAACAACTGCCATAGTTCGGCGCAATCAACTCCCCAGTAAATAACCGCATTAAGCTATCCTCGATGAGACCCCCAATGTGAACATACTCGTATACTTGGATGTTTGACCTTCAAATACGGGGTAACGAAATAACTACCCTGACATACTAGTACCATGTCGCCTTCAGATACCAACAAACGCAACAGATTTTTTTTTTTTCATGCCCACATTCGTAAAAAAACACCACATCCAATCGATTTTTATGTCTCCCAACACTGTCGAAAAAAACATTGCCCCGAAAAGTAATCATCTCCGGCCCCCTGCTCAGTCCCGATGTGAAGAAACCAAAAATCTCGGGGAAAATTATAAGTTTCCAATTCATCATTGCGCCATTACGAGCTCTTAAATCAAGTGATACGATCTCATGCAATTTTATTACAGACATTTCACATACTGAGGTGAATTTAAGGGCTCACCAAGGAGTCATGAATTCATAGACGCCCCAGCCCCATCGTACCCCGAATCCCTTGATGATGGCACCTAGTCTGGCAGCCACCACCACAACAACGCGCACCACCACCATGTTGTCCCTACTCGATAAAACAACGCAGACAACAAATTTATTATGCCGTTTTCGTTTGTAAATACATATCTGCCTCTACCACCTGAAATTTTGTTTCATTTCTTTTTCGTTTTTTTTTCTCGTCCGAACGAATTTGCCACGACTATATCGGGTATGGATGTGTGTCTTTTGTATTAACGACCACCACCAGCACAACCACCTGGATGAAGAGATGAGGGACCAATTCTCACACTTTTCGTTCTCATACCTCGGTTATTGTCGTTTTTCATTCGCTATGTACGGATGCTTTTCGAATATTAAGTGTGAAAAGGAAAGAAACCAAATTCAAGATATGGACGGAGAGCGATGGTGGATAAGAGCGAGTGTTCCTCATTCCATGGGGTTTCTGGATGGATTCCAGCCGTCGAACCTTGGCAATCGGAATTCCTGAATAGAAAACTGTATTTTCTCTGTTTTTTTTCTTGTCTCTTTATGATGGGATCTTGTGTGAAAGCACCAACAAGGACCAAAATGCTAAGCAGGTTGAACTACGGGTTTAAGGACGCCCTTCCTTCCTTTTTTTGTGTTTGCGGTCGTTCTCGCTTTTTTTTAGGTAGCTTCGAATGCTACATAATTTGTAGAGCCATTTCGACAACCATTTCACTCTAAAGCATATTCCGTTGATCTTTGGAAATACAAGTTACTATCGGCAATACATTTGTTGCGGCGAATTGAAACGGGGCGAAGGGAAATTGAATGGGCTATTTAGGGGCAATCGATAAGATCTGGGGTAAATTAAAAGGATTGAAAGGAGAATTTGTGGTTTTTCCGTTTCTTTCATGTCAGTTTGTAAACCTTCGAATGGGACAGAGGACAGGAAGAGTGTGGTGACGATGATTAACTTAAGGATGGCGAGGAAGGATTGAGTGATTAACAGGGGCACAGGGCAGCTATATTGTCCTTTGATGCTTAAGCCCATACAAATGATCCTTGTCATGTTTTCTGGCACAACTACCTGTAAACTAATTGGAAAATTCAATCAATGAATTCGAAAGATGTACATTTATTTATTGAATTCTTAGGACAGACTTTCGTAGGCGACTCAAGTATGTACTCGTATTGCCCAAATGTCACGTCTTAGAGTGTAGGTGTAAGTTGGATATGTCAAGGACTGACATTTTTCTTAGACTTCACCCCCGTTGAAATGTTATCCGATTTTTCAGGAGTAAGTTGATACTGTCAGGGGTGCCACATTGGAAGGATGTAATGGGAAGTACATCTGCAGCATGTAAATACGTAGTTACGCATTTGAATATCAGATGTGCTGAAGCATCGTTAACTCACGTCCTAGTTCCAATTTTATCTCCTTACTTCAGAAAGTTGAGTCTTGCGCTTTATATAGGAAATGTGGCCATGCAATTGGAGCATCTCCAAAAACACGGGCAATGACGCAATCCATTTCTGATTGTGACATTCGTTGGGACATTGCGATTCAAAATTGATCCTTTATGGGACATACTCTATAATCAAACATTGTAGGAGTTATGCGGACACATAATGTGTCCATTTTCTGGAACAACAAGCGAATATAAATATATGATTTGTGTGGCGATGTAGTACAAGGAGAGTCTGAATGTTTGTTTGAGAGTTTGCTTTCTCAAGCAACTGCTCGTGTTGTACGTGATATTGTCTCCTCGTGCGTGTAGGAGGCCTACAGCTTCATTCTGGCTCCGCATTGGGGAGTCGTTATTAACTGGGGAGGGATGGAGACGTGAAAAGAATATTAATTCCCAACCGAAGGCCGATTTTTTAAGCATTTGGTTTTTAATTTGTTTCGCGCAGAAACCACCGAACTTTAAGTGGACACGAATACTTATAATATAATAATAATGTGGGTGGCACTACAGCCCGTAGAGGGCCAGAGCCTAGCTTCTCAGCAACCACTCGTGCTGTGCGTGCTATTGTTCTATCACGAGTGGAAGAGACCTATGCCGACTCTGAACGGCCAAGTTTGAGAAGCTTTTTCTAGACAGTTATACTCTTTGAGCAAAGTTACTCGAAAGAGGTGGGACCGTGAAAAGTATTTCTTGTCCTACCAGGAATCGAACCAAGACTGATGGGTCCAAGAGCGTAGGAGTCGACGCACATACCCACAACGCCACGGACCACCACGAATACTTAAGGAAATCAAAAGTGTTGGAACAATGCTGTATGTAGTCTGCCAAAAATTGATTTTGTGTTGATCATTTTTTTCCGAGCTCATTATCAGTGGTCGAATTAAGAGACAAAATTTCCTTCTTCTTTGGTCTATTCTTTTCGCTGATCCGTGAAAGACATGATAGACCTTAGATTTGTCTCCCTTTCAGTTTTACTATGAGTTGTGAGAGGAGCCGAAGGTAGCATTTTTTTTTAAATGCGAAACTTTATATGTTTTTTCTGCACATATCTTTATGGCTTCCACATTATAACTTATTTCGTTCAATTGCCAAAGCTTCATATTTCAAATATAGTTTCCTACGGGAATTGAAAACTCTGATACTTTCATTATATTGTGCTGCGCTTGCAACAATTGGAAAATTGCAAATTTGTATAATCATGCAATTTTATTTGAGAAAAAAATCAATGCCTGCAATTTTTGTAAATTATTTTATGTAAATGTTAACCACGACTACGTTTGAAGTGGTCACACTTTGAATCATGTTTCGAGCATATTGGCCGGTAATAGTACGTGTAATATCATCAAAGGCTGCAACTCACACAAGGTCCCTTCTGGTATAGAGTGTTATCGAACTTGAACGTGTAGTTAGCCGTTCCTAAGTTGTGGTTTGTCATGTTGTTGTGGTCGTCTACTACTGTGCCCTGTAGTGAGAACGATATCGCTTGGATCCAAACGTCTTGCAGTCAATAAGTCTATTAGGCTATTTGGGATGTTCGACAGGTTTTTGGTGAAGATGATGGGGAGCTGAAAGATTCGCATGTCGATAGGGTGGCTATCCATATAAGGTTGGTGATAGTCCTGCAGGCGAATGGGCGTAGTTTCTATTGATAGAAAAGTGTGTTAGTTTTATATATAATAGCGTTGTATCCTGGCTTTCTGTGTCTTCCAAGAATCAGTCATACAGATTTTTTTTTTACAAGAATACTTGTAGATTGGTACTGTTCCTTGTATAGTCGTTGTGCGGACAGATTTTTTTGTAAGATGAATTAGAAAGTGTGCTTTTGGATTTTGATCTAACAGTAAATGAACTTCATTTTCAACTAAACTTTTTTCTTAATGCATATTACACTTAACAAAAATAGATCTGGGGATATTACAATCTATTTAGAAGGTCTATGCCCTGTCGATTTGTGAAGTTTTCCTGGTAAGGAGTTCCCTAAATTTTCTCTTTTCCTTTACTCCTGGCACCTTGAGCTTCCTACGAAAGTTGACCGATTGGAAGAATACAAGTAGCAATTATTTGTTTTCCATGAAAACTCTGTACACTAATTGGAGTTAATATCAGTCATATTTTTTGGTACAGTTCCCTTGTTTCTGTTGCGGAACTCTCGGTGGCATCTAAGTCAATGGGGAAACCGTGACCCAAGAGCTTGAAACCTTTGGATAAGCGGACATTTCATATGGTACAGCATAGTACTATAACAGCGATAATCAATGAGTCTCGAAAGAAAACAAATAATTTTTTTTTCTTTTCTTTATTTCCTTACAGCAGTTCACCTTGGACCCTACTCACTCAATGACACGTCGATCCTCCGGTAGTCAATTTCTATTATATGTATTGACTTAGTCGCTTGGCGGTATGCTATACAAGCGAACAAGAGTCTGTGGATAGTATTTGATGGGAGCTATGTTCGAACAAAACACTGACAATCGGATATGTAGATATTTTTATGTGGAACAGCTTCAAACAACTTCAACTTCAAAAATAATGCAAATTTGAGACACCCTATATTTCTCTAAAAAAAATAAACATTCCAATTCTACTAAGCACTTCAGGGATGACTCGCCCAAGAGACAATCCTTTATCAATTTTCGTTGATTCCCTTGTCGTCCTCCAGAAGCACTTACAAATACTCACAACAGGGATATCGTCGAGTCACTTTGCCTTCTAATGGAATAACTAAAACTAACTGCAATCAACGAACAGATCCAACGCGTGTCTCCGAAACTTTGCATCTTCTACTGCTTGTCATCAACATCATCAGCATTTCTCACTGGAACTTTTTATGCAACTCATTACATTTAATAAATATTTCTACATAAACTACTTTAATCAAAAAGTTATGGACTGCAGTTTCTTAATAGGAAATAAGTTAGAAAGTTTCTTCATCGTTTTCCCAGCTCTTCTTGACAGTCATTCCCAAAAGGGTTCTTACGGCACAGCCACTCTTCCTTCAGAATGAGTGCGAATGAATCGCTGGAATGGTGCACAGCACAAAAAAAGCACGAAAAAACGACAACGAGGGCTAGAAGACATAATATACGGGTTTCCGTTCCGAAGTAAATTGATTCCACTTAGCTGATTCACAATCTGCAAAGGGTGGAGGGAAAAGTGAAAACCCCATGCAGTCCGCATGTTAAGTGCGGTCTCCTCACCTTCAACGCCACCCGTCATCCTTTACTCTGTACTGAAGTAATTGAAATACCAGCTTGTTTGAAACGGGCACTTGGCCTCATTAAATCTCAATTATCCCTCAAGGCGATGCTGCTGCACCGTGCAATGCCGCTGGAATAAGAGATTTTCCTCGCATTTCTGCTAAAAGAAAATATAAATCTTCTCCTTCCGGCAAAAAACGACCAGCAGACCGACCGACCGACGGGCGAAAAATTAAATTTCTATAGAAGTACTCAAGCAGTTGGCTGTCCCTAATGCACCAACTCAACCTTTGTCCATATCTGTGTCCTGCCTTGTGATTTACCCGTACGTACTTCAATGTGACATAAGACGGAAAGGGCGCACATTACTCGTACATCTCTCGGTGTCAGCCGAAATGCATGTGTGTGATAAAAATTTTCCTGAAGTCGGCGGGCAAAAAAAAATCGAAAACATAAGCGAACATCCTTTTTTGCTGCAAATTGCTGTTTTTATTAAGAGGAATTGCGGTCTTGGTCCTCGGACAACCAGCAAACCAAGAGAACCGGCAAACTGTGACACGGAAGAGCCACCAGAAAAAGAAGCCAACAAAATTTATTTCAGTCAATTTCTCTGCTCCGCATTTTATTCATCTCACTTTTTTTCATCCAACCATTCCGGTATGTTATTTCGTATTTTTGTCGTTTTTTGCTGTTGTTGTTTTCTTTGGTGGATTGATTCAAACAAAGGCTCAAGGATATGCTTGAGTAATTTAATAACCAAACATTTTTACAGGAAGCATGTCCTTTTGTCGTCGTCGTCGGCTGCAGAATGAGATGGCACACAAAAGAAACCGGAAGCACACAGTGCCACCCCCCATATGAGGGAAACTCAAGAACCTGATGAGTATACGTTGTACATGCGAGCAGGACATTTTGCAAAAACTAAACACAAAAAGGAGCAAGACAAGTCTTGTATCTTTCAAATTAAATTAGTATTGTTTTTTTTTATCCCTTCAAATAGTGAACACTTCCCGAGAAATTATTTATGTCAACAAGGACTATCCTCGGCAGATTGCAGCGGTAGGTGCTCTGTAACTATTGTTTGTGCTCACCAGAGCCTGTTGTCTACGTGTGAGACACAAGCCGGCGTAGAGACTAAAATAACAAAGCAAAAGTGCACTTAAGCAGATTTGCATAAGTCCAACCGTTGCAGGATTCATTGTATGACTGTAACGTCTTGAAAATGTCCTCCACGGCATGGAGCGGTGGACAGGGAAGCATTTGTAAGATTGGCATTTTTCGCGAGCGCACAAGTGCTAGAGAAAATGAAATGAGAATGTGTAGGACTAAAATTATTGCCCATAATCTAGTTATTGCTGAATTGAAGGCCACATTCCTTGGAGGGAATATGTGTACAGTCGAAATGTATGCTAGGATAATTAAATTTATCTTGAATTTGATTTCATGCCGCATCTACCCACAGCCATGCGGCAATGAATAGCTTTCGTTTGTTTCAAATTGACCACAGTTGACATTGAAGCTTGTAAAGCTTTGAGGTGTATTTCAAATGCGTGGGGAAAATGAGAAAAGGGGAAACAGGAGAAAATAATGGGAAATACCTTGCAGAACTAGAATGGGCTGATTTGTTGTACTTTGCAATTGTAACGATTATTTTTGAAATGAGACGTTGGTTGAATTGAATGCTGGGTCTCCTTATGGGTCTTAGGCTTAGTTTGGGAAAATACTTAAGACGCGCTTTTTGCAGAGGCGATTATGGAGTAACCCATAAATGGTGAGCGTACACAGATATGGATATAGAGTGGTAGGGATTAATATTAATCGAGAAAAATTAAAATTATGTCCCAAAGATTTATAACATCAATACACTTCTGTGTTATTCAGAGGTATAAAACTTTAAGCTGCTTGCAAATTTTGTTTAGCGATGAAGCTCTCATTTGGTAGAATGGATACGTCAATAAACAAAACTGCCATATTTGGAGTGATCATAATCCTCAAGTGTATGTAGAGACACCGTCACATCCACAAAAACTGACTGTTTGGTGTGCTTTAAGGGCTGGTGGAATAACTGATCCATACTTCTTTAAAAACGATGCTGCCTAGAACGTTACAGTCTATGGTAACCGCTATGGAGCCATGATTACTGACTTTTTCGTTCATCAATTGGACAACCACGATGTGCAGGAGCTGCGGTTTCAACGAGATGGCGCAACATGTCGCACAGCTCTTGTCACAATTGATTTATTGAAGGAGTCAAATCCAAAGATGGGGTGTTGCTTTTCAATGCGGCGGACATCTTGGGCAGATGGAGCGAGACCTTTTCGGAGCTGCTCAATCCCGAACAGGGCACTGAGGATGACAGACCCCTAGCCTTGAGTGGGGCGGAGAATAGTCCAACGGTGGAGGAAGTCATTTTGGTGATTAAAAATTGGCAAATCCGCCGGTGTGGATGAAATCCGGCCAGAAATGCTTAAGGCAATGGGTAAAGAGGGAGTTTTATGGCTCTCTCGTGTGATTAAAGTGGTCTGGGAACGCGGTGAGACACCTGGCGATTGGCAATCTGGGGAGATTGTCCCACTTTTCAAGAAGGGGGACAAAAGAGATTGCTCCAACTACCGGGGCATATCTCTTTTAAGTATCGCCGGGAAAGTCTATGGTAAGGTGTTGGAAGCGCGTTCTAGAGCTATGGTCGAGCCCAGGATGGGGGATGAACAGTGCGGCTTTCGTCCCGGCAGAAGTACAACCGACCAGCTTTTCACTCTAAGAATGGTACTGGAGAAGGCTTGGGAGTATGCCGAGCCCATCTACACTTGTTTTGTAGATTTGGAAAAGGCATATGACCGAGTCCCTCGGGTAAACTCTGGAGTGTCCTGCAAGAGTATGGGATTGATGGTCCTCTTCTGAGGGCCATTTAGTCTCTATACACAAACTGTAGCAGCTGTGTTCGGGTAAACGCTGCTAAATCAACACCTTTCAACGTGGGCGTTGGACTTCGCCAAGGGTGTGTCTTGTCACCTCTCCTTTTCATTGTATATATGGACTGGATGTTGCAGCGCAGCCGAGGTGAGGAATGTTTCACATTGGGAGAGTTGAGGGTAAGTCTGAGATGGAACTCCAACGCGCACTCGATAGGTTTGTGGCCGTATGTGCTGATACTGGAATCGGGGTTAACGTGGACAAATCAAAGGTTATCGTCATTTCCAGAACGCCTGTTCAATGCAGGTGGAGAAGTTTAAGTATCTCGGGGTCTTTTCACGAGTGATGGAAAGAGTAATGCTGAACTTTAATGTAGGACTGGTCAAGCTGGGTCAGTTTTGACACAGCTTGGTAGTTCTGTAAGCAGAAAGGCCGAGCTTGGTGTCAAAGCCAAGTTAGCGGTTTTCAATTCAGTATTTGTTCCAGCCCCCCCCTATGGTCATGAAATTTGGGTAATGACCGAAAGTTACGCTTGGACATAGCTCCTGATGAGTTAGAATCGATGGCGGAGGATCGAATTGCCTGGAGATCTCTCGTGCGTGGTTTACCCCCGCTACCCCTTTAGTGGATCATACGGGTCAAAAGATGATGATGATGATAACCATTGGTAACCGCATAGTTTCACGTTTCGAACCGTGAATCGGCCTCCAAGATCGTGCGATTTAACGCCGCTTGATTATTTTCTGTGGACGTTGAAGTCGCTAGTCTACGCCGATAAGCCCGAAATGATTGACCACTTGGAAGACAATATTCGCCACGTTATTACCGATATACGACCACAAATGTTGGAAAAAATCATCGAAAATTGGACCTACAGATAAGACTGCGTCCGAGCCAGCCGTGGCGGTCATATGCCAGAAATCATATTTAAATTATAATGCCAGAAGCTTATCTTTCGAATAAAGTAAATTCCCATTTATTCCATTTATGAACCTCTTAAAAAATCACCCTTTACATGAAGCACAATCATTGAATGAGTTATTAGTGTGTCAAAGAGAAATGGAGAAATTGATCCTCAAAAGAACAGACATTTGTATGTCAACATGAAGACGTGCGAGTTGCGACAAAAAGCTAGACAATTGGAATCACATTCTAATTGAGCTGGTCACATAGTACCTATCACAGATAACGACTGGACCCTTCCGATAAAAAAGCGACCCGGGGTAAGTGGCTCTTATTTGCTCCATCGGAAGCTCTCCCATCCATCTCCCAGCATTCATTTGCATCGGTCGTGCGGCTCCGGTCAAATTCGTGCCATTGTCGCTCCATAGGACTGCGCACGTGCCTCGTCGCCGGTAAAACTTTGGGATGCCGCCAGAAAGGCATCGGATGACAGGGTGCTCAGATGACACACTTGTTAATGTGCGATTTTACTGCTCTTCTCACAAAGGCCATCCAGTATAAGTTCCATGCAACGTCCTTTGATGCGCCTTCCTTATGATGTGACTATTCACCTTGCTCTTGACTGGCAGGATCACTGGGTGGATAGTTGAGTAGGGGTGCTCTGCATTCAGTAGGTCCTCCTACTTTTATAATTCCGCTAGAGTCAACGTACGGGCATAATGTTACAATTTTGCTTGATTTTCTGACTGGATGACTGGATAACGCAGTCCTTTGTTAATCTGATGTTTATGAAAACACCCATTGTCACCTTTAAACAGTAAACCAATGCAGCTTCTTTCTCGGACAAAGTCACCGCTCTTTTAGGTCGCGGTTCACTGCTCCTCCATGCGAAACTCATCACTAGCATCGTCACTCTGAGCACGCTCTGTAGATCGGCGCTTCAAAAAGCTCAAACAACTTGCACTGAGCTCTGTGACATTCTGATCTGTCAGCCGACCGGCAAAAACAGGTCTTAAGGCTTGCCCCTGCTCTTTGTTTCGAGGTAATAGATGGCTGCCAAGTATGCGAGCCACTGAGGGCCCTTGAACTATATGATAGCGTCTGATAACTAGTCTGATACTAAGTCCGCAGGGTTGCTGCTTCACGGCACATGCTTCCACAGGTGACTCCCAGTCCGCTCTTGAATGGCGCTCACCCTATACACCTCAAAGGTCTTTTGCTCAAACGGAATTTTAGCGATCCAATATTGCACCACCGTTGAATCGCTCAAATATGATATTGGGATATGCTCGATCTCTAACGCATTGCTAACCTGCTCCATCAGCTTACATAGAAGATCCGCCGCGCACAGCTTCAACCTTGGAATGGAAATCGTTTTCAAAGGCGCCACTCTTGTTTTCGTGGCTACAATCTGTCACCCCGACTGATGAAGTTGTCCGCAGATATGTACTATTACCGGGTTTAATCACATCATTGCCCTTTGATGTCGCGTAGACATCACTCATAATCGTTGCTCTGCATAGACTTGTAGTTGCTATGCGTCACGCTGCTCTTTAGTCGCTGCAGTAGCTGATCATTTGTCCTGTGAGGCCACTACAACGGCACTGTTGGCACTTGGTGACTTCTGCTCTGCACAGAGAATACTATTGTGCTTCATATTGCACCTGCGACATGCTCCATGTGGGCAGTTTTGTGGAACATGGCCTGGCTTCAAACAGTTGACGCACAATTGCCATTTTTGGACCTCTGCATTCTTGCCTCGAATTGAGAGCGCCAGAAAATCTGCGCAACGATAGAGTGGATGTGATGCTTTTCAAAGGGAACATTTCAGAGGTTGCCATTTTTTGCATTCCAGCTGCACTCCTGTGGTTGCGCTCGTAGGATTTCTCAAGGACATTCAGAGTTGGGTCGAAGACAATTGACTCAATTGCACTTGCTCGACGCTCCAAAAATAGCAGGAACTCGTTCAATGTTGCAACTTGCCGCACATCCTCTCTGCTATCTGCCACGCATAATTAGTCTCGGGGTCGAGTCTACTCCTCACCATATTCACAATCATCGGATCCCATGTTGAAACATCTAACCCAAGTGCACGCAATGAACTCAGGTGAACATTTGCATCATTGACCGAATCCCATATTTATTCGGATGTTTTGATTCAAGCTTTGGAATGGCATGCAAAGCGTTCAAATGCCCATCCACGATGTTCTGCTCATTGTCGTACACTTCGTTGAGATTAGCCCATGCTTCAACATGGTTGTCCTCGGTGATTTGCCATCTTCCAACCAAGCCTGCGGGTTGTCCTCTAATTGCTGGTGATCCTGGGACCTTGCACACATTAGATAACGCTGTGTTATTGTGGATCTCTGCGATGTACTGGTCACGAAATTCACGCCACTTCGTTATATCGCCCTCGAATGTCGTTATTTTGGTGGGTCGTTCCTGCCGAACCTGGATGACTAATGGGGTTAATGCCTCATCAAGCGCTGTACTGGTGTAGTTTTCTTCTTTCAGCAATTCGCTCTCTTATCTTCGCTGTGGTAGTGTGGAAAACATTCTCTACCATGGCCAAGTATCCATCGTGAACGTCGAGTTCACCTGTTTTCTCTACAAGCGCTAGATGTTCCTACAACAGCTTGTTATATAAATTGGCCATTAGCAGCGATTCACTTATTCTGTTAAACTCGGATTCACCTACGAACTTCACTATGCGCAGGATTGATGAGCAAAAAACATTCCTCGCTGTATCATTGTCTGCTCTTGCTCTTGACCGTAAGACCGTATGCACTTGTGATGATTCAGGTCGAACCTTCGGAAATCACTACACTTTATGTATGGAATGAGCAGTTATAATCGTCAGTGTGCACTTTTTTCACAGCACTTATGCGAAATATAATGATGTTATTATAGTTTAATTAAGCAATTATCACAGGTGCAATTTGTTTTATTGCCTTGGTAACACGCAAATAATACGCACAAGATTCACTGACTGCGCTGATTTTATCGTGCTCGATTGTACGAAGATCAATAAAACAAATGAAAATGAAACTAACTGAATTTATTATTTGTATGAAATTATTACAAAGTGGACTGTGTACTTTTCTGCACAAACCGCACTGCTTGAAGGTTGTAAACAGAAATAAGAGAGCAAGGAGATATCCAACTTCGGCGAGAATTTCCCCTAGTCCACACCAGAGAGAAATGTGAGAGTAGTGGAACTCCCTTGTATATCACATATCCTCTTACAAAAACCATGGATCCACCAGAATATGGCGGCCGATTCGTGGATTTGAATCTCATGTACTATTGTTCGGAGGGTGTTCAAAAGTTGACTCATATTTTTAAGAGCACATATAATACTTGGGTGAATAAAAATGTAATGCTATTAAAATAATACTTGTAAATCTATTTACAGGAATATTTTGAATCAATTTAATTCTTCAAATTAATATATAGGCGATCAGTTTGCAGTTGTATATCATTCATGAATTGTGAAAACTCATGAATTTAAATTACATAATTGTTCAGAAAAATGTCTAAATAATGCAACTTAAAATTAATTCATGAAAACGGTTGTCAAAATTTGGAATAAACTTCCATCACATTCCTTTAAAAAACTAAAATGACCAAAAAAGTTATTTTTTTTAAATGATTCATGCACATTTTTCAATATTATTATTATTAGTACTTTTACACAAGTTTCGCGTGAATGCATTTTATATGTATTATTCATACATGTGCAGGTACATTAAGTAAAGTATTCATTAATTGCACCCTAGTGCTTCAGACAGTAATTCCCACAAATCTGAGTTTAATAAATCTGCTTCATGAACATACGCTTTGTTCGTTTGCTTACCCCTCCTTTCTGTGTTGAAAATTTAACACCAAAATTTGAAAAAAGTTCAGTAACGAGCGAATTTTTAAATAAGAACTCTAATTCACACCAATACTACGGTTGAAGAAGGGTATCAGCTATTTACCAGCTGTTCGCAAGAGATCACACGTATTCACAGCCAGGGGAGAAACAGCGTATAAAAAACGCTGTCAGATGAAATCAAGGGGCAAGAGAGGTAGAAGTTGGATATCTCCTTGCTCTCTTATTTCTGGTTGTAAACAATGTGATGAAATGGTTTTTCTCCCTTTCACGTCTATACAGTGCCATGTGTGGCCGCTTTTACACACGCTAAAATCGTCTGCAACTTTCCAATCTTGTTGGCAAGGGAGGTGAAACGTGCAAGGGGTAGCCTGAGTTGCGTGTGTTCGAGAATTGCGATTGATCCTTCGTATTCCCGATCACAAAAGGGAATTGCAGAAAATCGTGACTAAGAAGTTGCGTGTGTAAAAGCGGCCTATCTAATCTGTGTCCCTGGGTGTTTTTTTTTTTCCATCACAGAGTACACAAAACACTACGTTCTCTAAGTGTTAACTCTCAGTATCGCTTTACACAGCAGATTTTACTGCGCGACTAAGGATCATCTACCGATTTTGCATCTCACAGATTACATCACATAAACAGTGTTAATTATAGCATAGTGCATGGATCAATTTTTTAAACTCCAATCGAGACAAGCTAAAATCAATTTCGTTGCAAAGTTCATTAAAAGTGTTTATACACCTTGTAACAGGTTCATTACAACCATAGTTGGTTCTATGCCTCTTATCGTATAGTAAATTTCTCATCCGAAGAGATCTTTGGGAAGCATATATATTCATGAGAAAAAGTAAGTCTGCTGAATTTACACGGCAATTAATAATATCGCGGATGAACATGGTTGACGCTGCCTTACGCCTGAATCTTAAGGTTTGCAAGCCTATTATTTTACATCTATCGTCATATTTAAGGAATACAATTTGCGGACAGCATATCTCGTGAAATTTTTTTTGTACTCTTTCGAATCTGAGTTCTTGTGTATCATATGGGGAATCCTAAATGATGGAAGAATATTCTAAATACGGTCTGACTAACGAACAATAGATGGACTTAAGACTAGTTATATCCCGAAAATCTCTACTATTTCTTTTCAGAAACCCTATCATAGCATTAGACTTCGCAATTGTATAATCATAATGTGATGCAAAATTTAAGTTAGTATCAAAAATTACACCCAGATCTTTAACCTCTTCTAGGCGACTAAGTCTATCATGAAATAATCATAGACAATCGGGGATGTAATTCGATATGCCGTAAAGATATTACATTTTTGAATATTCAGCTCTAGTCCATTGTGATTGCACCATTCCACTAATGCATGGATATCCAATTGGAAATTATTACAATCAGTTAAACTATTTATAGATAAATACAATTTAAAGTCGTCTGCGAATGTTAGAATTTTACAATATTTGAAAATTTCGTGGACATCGTTTATAAACAATAGAAAGAGTAATGGCCCCATATGGCTACCTTGTGGAACGCCCGATGTAACTTTTATTACTCGAGATCTAAAACTATCGATCATTACCAATTGCTTCCTGTCCTTTAAGTAATTGGAAAACCACTCTAACATTGAGGAATGGAGTCCCAAAGACTTTAGTTTGTTTAAAAGCAAAGTGTGATGTACTTTATCGAAGGCTTTCGAGAAATCGGTGTAAAGTACATCAACTTGTAATTGATTTTCTAAATTTGTATAAATGTAATTTCAAAATAATGATAAATTAGTTGTACATGACCTGCCCTGCATAAAGCCATGCTGGTTATTAGAAATAATTTCTTTTACCATGAAACATAATTTTTTCTTTTACAATACTTTCAAATAACTTTGGTATCGATGAAAGCTTGGATATTGGTCGATAGTTTTCTACTTTTTGCCTTAAACCGTTTTTATATATAGGCGTCAGAAAAGAATACTTCCATTCATTTAAAAATTCACCCATTTTTAGGGATTGATTAAAGATAATTCTTAGTGGACGATAAAGCGAATTCCAACTTTTTTTTAAAATACCAGCCGGGACCCTTCGGAGCCTGGGCTGTAATTATCTTTAAGATTAATTAAGGCATTTATTACATCCTAATCCGTAAATTCCAATACATCTATATCCAGAACCTCGGGTATATTAGAGTAATGGTTCATAGTTGTCTGGACCGGAGACCCATTATAGACAGACTCAAAAAAGTTGGCAAATAGGTCACATGTTTCATCCAAGTTTGTTGAAGTTACGTTACCAAATTCCATTATCTTGGGCAAGCCCAAGGAATTTCTTTTTGAATTAACGTAATTCCAAAATGATGCACCATTGCTCCTTACCGAAGTTTCTACAGACAAGATGTATTGTTTATATAAAAATCTATTCAAGAACTCATATTCTTTCCTGAATCTCAAAAACCGTTCACGATTTAAACTCGTTTTATTTGAAACATAGTTTGAATATGCTTTCCTTTTAACATTTCGTAGATTTACTAAGCTTTTGTTTGTGGTATTCTAAATCGATTTCTATGACGCGTTTTAGGAACAAATGACTCTAAACCAGAATCAATTTTATTCATAAATATATCATAGTTACCTTTCAAATTGGGGGAATCCAACAAGTCATCCCAATTGAATTGATTTAGGTACTCATTCAGTGCAACAAAATTGGTCTTAGCGAATTTATAAGTTAAGCCGGTATTGTTATTACTACAATTTCCGTAACAAAAAAATGGAAAATCCAAAAGTAAGGCTTTGTGATGAATTTTATTCGAATCAATCACATTCAAGGCTTCTGATATTATAAAGTTTACTTCATTGTTTAAAAATACTAAATCTAAAATTCGATTTAAACTATTTCGAATATTGTTTACTTGAAATAATCTCAAAGATAAGAGACCATCTATTATCAAGCGCTTCCATTCATGAATAGCATTAAATGGGATTAAATCATCACCATCCACGTTCCTTCAAGTAACGTCACCCAATTAAAGTCCCTCAATATACAAGGTAATTGATTGGCTTCAAGACGAGTAACGACACTACTAATGTTACCAATGTGTTTTTGATGCACATTGGCAACAGTTTTTGGTGGAACATAGGAGACGAAAATAAACATCTGATAACGGTCGTCATCAACAAAATCAATAGACACACACATCTGCTCTACATCAATTGTTTGATGCACCAACATAACTTGTCGGCTGAGTAGACGAGATGAGACAGCTATTAAAACTCCCCCACCTCTCTCCTCACTAGATCTGCAGCGATCATTCCGTTAAACCACATATGAGTGATCAAAAATTTCTGCAGAACAGATGTTCGGGTATAAGCAAGTCTCTGTTAAAACAACAATATCATATTGGTGCTCAGAGAGAGAAATGAAAATTTCTTTTAATTTCGTTCTCATACCACCAACATTTTGATAATACAGAGAATAGGTTTTAACAGAGGTGCCTTGCCCTCGCAGCTGATCAGTGTTTATGTTTTGATCTTTGCGACGGTCAAAGCAACTCCGTATGCACTTTCGGGCAAAGTTATTTTAAAATTAATAAAGTTTAATTTGTTTAAGTCCGCGGTTGTCTTAACAAGTTTAATACATTTAATGCCACCGTCCGGCGAGTTCAACTTGGATGAAATGTAATTCTTCACAGCAGTTTCCGTAGTGTTAACATGAAAACCAGCTGCGTGAATCTCTTTCGTGGGAGTTGCGACAAGATCGGAAGCAGACGCGTCGTTGCCTACGATTTGTTTATGTTTTTTTTCGCGTTTAGATTTTTTTCTAGGTTTTTTCGGCAAAACCTTCTCCCATTTTTCCGCGTTTTCACTAATTCCCGCTGTTGGGGCAACGGGAGGTTCAACTGAGCCGTCCGTTACCAATGGCGTTTTACTGGCATTCGTGTTCTGTGAAGAATTACACTTAATCGGTCATGTGTGTGTCATCGGTCATTTTCATTTGGAGCCGCTCTTACACACGCAACTTTTTACTAACGATTTTCTGCAATTCCCCTTTGTGATCGCAAGGCACTTTTACACGTAGAAATCAACCCAGTTGCAATTCCTGCTAAATTTGGCCGCTTCCTACCTTTCACACATGTGTCATCTCTTTCTCACATATGTGTAGCATGCTTGTAATACCCAACTTTGAGAAGAGAAATTAAAGGGAAAAGATGAATCAATCGCAATTCTCGAGCACACGCAATTCGGGCTACCCCCTGCACGTTTCACCTCCCTTTCCTACAAGATTGGAGAGTTGCAGACGAATTTAGAGTGTGTAAAAGCGGCCTTGCATGCTGATCTGATTTTTATTTCATATTTGGATCGATCGTGCTATTTTGGTAATCACTTGAAAAATTAACATAATTACATCAACGTTTATAAGACAATAGCTGCATTGCTTACATCTGCCTTCCGAAAGGATTGTTGACATCTGGTCGCCTTTGCTCTGGTTGCTCATGCTCTGCTTTTCGCCGTTAGCACTACCGACAGCCGCCGTGGATGATTTGAATAATAATTCATAGGAATCATAATACATGCAGTACATTCTATTCAGTAGGTATCCCTAAGGCGTGCAATGAAAACTACACCGTATGAATATTATATTTATGTACATACATATATTATATGTACGTAAGTATAAAATGTCTATTCATTAGCCATTGAGATATACATTATGTAACCACTTGTATGCGCCTAAATTTTAGCTTTTATAAATCACAGGATACACAGGCTTATTGCTATTTGTTTCACATGGCCCGGTCATACATAAAACTCAGATATTCTAGATTATTCATACACTTAACGAACACTAGTGGCTACTTAGTTCCAGGAAAATATAAATTATTTAAAACCCACATCACAGACAGAAAACGTGCGCACGCCCTCGTTCCGGCATGACCATGAGTAGATGCTCAAGGTTGTCGCTATTCGTTAACCTTACCACCTTTACTCTCTGAACAAATATTTGTGTGCACACCGATGCATCGTTCTATGCTGTAAGAATTCACGACACTTGTTTGTTTAGAAAATAATAAACTGCTAAATTCATTTTATAAAAATGCTGATTTGTTGGTGCTGGGTTATTCAGCGTTTTATTGCTGACAGCTCAAGCGTGATTCGTGCCATGTGTTAAAGTCAAATTCAGCATAGATTAGCATTGGCATTTCATCATGAACAGACTTACACCCGAACAACGCTTGCAAATTATGAATTATATTATCAAAAAGGCCTAGGTGAAGAATACATATATTTCGCGAAAGACTAGTCGTGGCGGTGTATAGGTAACCTCCATGCGCGTTGTGGGCCTTGAGTGATGAGTGTTGATCTGTGTGTAGATCTGATCTATTGGACTTCCTTTGCGCGACACTAATGAAGACCTAACAGATTGTTCAGAGACGGCTTCGAGCTAGTATACAAGACGGCAAAAAAGATTATATCTCTACCGGTGGCCACGCTGTAAATTTACACTCTAAAACCGCGTGGTTCACCCGTGGTCCACCCGAACCTACTAATTTGACCTTTCTTTTCAGAAAGGCACACAAAATCTCGATATTACTATCTTACACTATACTTAGAAAACTAACTATCACCAATCATAAACCCACAAAAGAAATCAAACAGCACATATATCGAAGTGCAGTGAGAGTCCAAAATATGTATACGGGCGTAGAGAAACGTACGTAGAAAATGCCAACAGTGCTGGACAAATTAAATCACACACCTGTTAGAAAATTGAATTTTCTCCCATATGTATATATTATCATAGTATTTGAAATTATTTTGATAACCAATAACTGACACATATAATAAAGTTTAATTCAGATATTGTTTTAAAAATGCTTTATATTATGAAGGTACATTTTGTCTTGGTCAAATCATACACAGATGTTACAAAAAAGTACAGTAAAAGCTCTTTAATTCGGACAACTGTTTTATTCGGAAAAAAGTTTGTATGCGATGTATAAAGAGAAAGAATTAGTAATAATTAAATAACGGAATGATTGAACACATAGGTAGCAAATAGAAAAAACTCCGCAGGAGAATTCTGCATTTATAGGAGAAAACTGCACTCAAATCCTTTCGGCAGATTCGGAAATTTCGTGGCAGATACATGTATATAAACGCATTTTAAGTCTACCTCTTGTGTAATATGGAAACGACATATGCTGCCAAAACACCATAGGGACGCCAAACGTAGATCTTGCACAGGGCGCTCATTTGGGCCGGGCCGGCACTGATCGTATGTAGTTAACATCATAAACAAATATTTATTTTTCATACATTTTTAAAATCCAATTCCGCCTTGTACTACTTGAGAATATTTTCAAGTTTATGAGCGGCCCCTGGAGTGTAGAGTGTTTTTACATTCCAGGAGCTCACTCACAAATCATTGCTCCGTGTCGTAGTTATTGTGATTCCGTCCGTAGATCCGAGGCTGTTTGCTCTCCTCGTAGCGGTTTTTGTTTTATGTGGGCGGGTTGTTAGCCCTCCGCACAACCACAAGGGAATCGTTGCATACATTAGTTCACCTCACCATGTGTGCTGCGAAAGCTATCCAGGGGGCCGTTATGAGGCTGTATGTCAACTTTATCTATTCGTAGACAAGGATCGTGGCTGGCAGGATGGGTATCCCATATAATGATTTCTACAGAAGCTGCATGGATGAAGAGTAGGTAGAAAACATTGATCACTGTTTCTCACCTCTCACCCTGATAAATATTCTGTTGACATACTGTCGCCTCTAGGTTCGTCTGACCATTGTGTCATATCAGCTAATTTCTCGTTATCACCACACACAGTTAGAAAACAAATTCCTAAAAGAACAGTATGGCTGTACGAGAAAGCCGATTGGAGCGGACTCAACAATTTCTTTCGGAATTTTAACTGGTCATTATGCTTCCTCGATAGTGACGTGGATGCCGCTGCTGATATGATCACAAACATTCTTCTGCTGGGCATGAGATCCTTCATTCCGCATAGAGTGAAAAGTATCAAGCCCAAAGAAAATGCATGGTATGACTCGAGCTGTAAAGAGGCTATCAGGTCGAGAGAGTTGAATTTCCGGGCATACAAAGCCAACCCTACTGAGGAAAACCGGAATAAGTTTAAACGGGCCAGAAATGACTGCAATGCAACTATCAGACGTGTGAAATTCTCCTATGATCAAAAGTTGAGGCAAAAAGTGCTTCAATGTCCCAAAGGTAGCAAAAACTTTTGGTCATTTGTAAAAAAACATAAAGAATTCCACCTCGTCTTCAATTCCCACGCTCATTTACAATGACATTCCAGCTGTCAGCTCTTTAGACAAAGCCAATCTGCTTGCGGCGCATTTTGCAGCCAGCTCAACATTGCCAGATTCCAATATGTCTCCACCTGTACTTGAGAGCGTTGATTTCACCATGGGAAAAATCCATTTCCGCACTCGTACAGTTGCAAGAGTACTTAAAGATCTCGACGTGCACAAATCCGCTGGCCCGGATGGTATTCCCCCTATACTTCTGAAGAGGTGTTCTTCTGCGCTGGCAAAACCATTGCGTAAGCTTTTTCATCTATCCTAAATTTTAGGTCTCTTTCCGAGCAGATGGAAAACAGCATTTGTCCAGCCCGTCCCTAAAAAGGGCGAATCTTCGTCACCCACCTCGTACCGACCCATAGCACTTACGTCCCTTCTTTCTAAGGTCATGGAAACGCTGATAAATCGTCAGCTTATGAAATATCTTGAATCGCGGAAGCTTCTTAATGACCGGCAGTACGGTTTCCGTAGTAACAGGTCCACTGGTGATTTGATAGCTTATCTCACCGAAAAGTGGAACACATCTTTGCATAATGCAGGTGAAAACAAGATCGTTGCACTTGATATTTCTAAGGCATTTGACAGAGTTTGGCATCAAGCTCTTTTGTCGAAAATGCGTGCATATGGTATCGATGAATCTCTTCTTCTATGGATTAGAAATTACCTTTCGAACCGTTCAATTCAAGTTGTTTTGGATGGGTTCAAGTCTGATATCCACCAAATAAATGCTGGTGTACCCCAAGGCTCTGTTCTGTCTCCGACACTCTTTCTCATTTTTATTAATGATCTCTTGTCTGCTACTTCTAATCCAATCCATTCCTTCGCTGATTACAGCACCCTCCGCTTTTCATATTCGTTCCGAGACTCAGGACCCTGCCCTTCGGCCGTAGAATTGGAACGGCAGCGTATGTTAAGCTCCTTGAATTCCGATCTTGACAGCATAATTAACTGGGGAAACAACAACAGAGTGGAATTCAATGCTTCTAAAACTCAATGCTGTCTGCTGTCACTCAAGCGAACCCTTGTTAATCAGCCATTATCCATGAATGGTGCTTGTGTCGATGAAACCGGAAAGCTTTCCATCCTTGGTATGTGTATCAACAGAACACTTAGTTGGAACGATCACATATTTGAGGTCGCCAAAAATGCTGCGAAATGCTTAGGTTTCCTTAATCGATGCAAGAAATATTTCACCCCCTCTGATTTGGCTTTCATTTATAAGGCGTATATCCGCCCCAAGCTTGAGTACAACGCTCATATCTGGTCTGGTGCCCCAAAGACCACCCTGCACCTACTAGATAGAATCCAAAAGCGAGCGATAAAACTTATAGGAGACAACAATGTGGCAAAGTCATTAGACTCGCTCGAACATCGACGTACCGTTTCTTCTTTGTCTATATTTTATCGCTATTTCAACAAACGATGCTCAAGTGAGCTAGCCAACTGCATTCCTCCTCTCCATGAATTCACCCGCAATACTCGTCTCGCCAGGAATGCTCATCAGTTTACCCTTAAGCCTACTTTCGGACGCACAGTTAAATTTAGAGACTCGTTCTGCAGCCGTACTACGCGAATTTGGAATGCTCTTCCCAGCCCTATATTTCCCACAGACTACAATCCGCAGATATTTAAGACCAATGTGCACAGGTACCTCCTCTCCCTTTCTCCCTCTATACCTTCGGCCCGTGCTGTGTCTTGACCCCGGACACTTAAGGGTATTAGCAATCCCTTGAGCGCGCGCAAATTATAAAAAAAAAAAATCACCTACTCTGCTCGTTCAGCGCTCTGGCTAGTCGGTCCTACACTTAGGGGCCTACTATTTTAATAATCTCAATGAGCTAAGCAGCGTCAGCATAGGCCAGCTAAATCGCTTCACTGCAAACACCAACTGGTTCCGATGTTAGGAGAAGTCAATCCGCGTGGTATCACAATTGGCCTACTTTGGCCTGTGTGACTGCCTTTAGCAGTCAGCCTGTGTGACTGCCTTTAGCAGTCAGCCACTACAACCTAACCTAATCTAACTGCGTTTTATAATTTCAAAACTGGTAAGTTGATTTTCGCAGACTTCCAACTGTCACAGCGGCCCAACTAGGCGTACCTACGACCTGTGTACACCTGTGGTTATGTGTTGAGATGTGTATTAACGAAATCCAAAGACTGGAGTGGATCCGACCACATCGAATTTTTCACCTAAACAAATTGACAGTGTATAGTAAGGATTTTGGAGCCTTTTCATGGCTCATCTTCCAACTGAAATTGAATTACGTACTAAGAAGAATAACATAATATGTATATGTATAACAAGACTTCATCATTCTTCATTATGCCTTTTGAGTATGCAAAAAGCCATTAGCTGAAATAAGAATTTGAAAAGGTTTTCTATTCGTTTGTTTATTTGTTTACTTTACTTACAGAGCAATACGGATGTTATTCGAATTGCTGTACATACATACTTTTGTTAGCAGAGAGAGCGATCAGCAATCAGTAAAGAAACCACAGACTCTCACTGTTTTCCAACATTGTCATACCGATTGAAAATATTAAGAAAAAAACGTTTCTCAATCTACATACATACATAATATTTGAGACGCCAACCTTGTACTAAAACGTAATTGTTATATTTGCTTATCCGGAATGTATAACATGTTTTAGCAGAATTTTATCTTCAAAGATTTTTTTTACAAAAATGTACATTCGTACGAATAACATAGAAATATATCCGTTAATATATTCTAGCATTGAACATAGTTTGCAGCGTATGCACTGCTATAATAGTGGTTTCTATAATAAAGTAGATATAAATTTATACCTACTTTTATAATAAAAATTACATTCCCACCCTGAATGTATGAGTAGCATATACAGGTATCCATAATACAAGACGTATAAATTTATGACTACTTTGCCACTGAATATAACGGTATGTAGCATATACACATCTCAAGTCAATGGTTTCCATAATAAAAGACGTATAAATTTATATTTGCTTTATGACTGAGTATAACGGTATGTAGCACATACACATCTCAAGTCAATGGTTTCCATAATAAAAGACGTATAAATTTATATTTGCTTTATGACTGAGTATAACGGTATGTAGCACATACACATCTCAAGTCATTGGTTTCCATAATAAAAGACGTATAAATTTATATTTGCTTTATGACTGAGTATAACGGTATGTAGCGTATACACATCTCCAGTCAATGGTGTCCATAATAAAAGACGTATAAATTTATACTTGCTTTATGGCTGAATATAACGATATGTAGAACATACACATCTCAAGTCATTGGTTTCCATAATAAAAGACGTATAAATTTATATTTGCTTTATGACTGAGTATAACGGTATGTAGCGTATACACATCTCCAGTCAATGGTGTCCATAATAAAAGACGTATAAATTTATATTTGCTTTATGACTGAGTATAACGGTATGTAGCACATACACATCTCCAGGCAATGGTTTCCATAATAAAAGACGTATAAATTTATACTTGCTTTATGACTGAATATAACGGTATGTAGCGTATACACAACTCCAGTCAATGGTGTCCATAATAAGAGATGTATAAATTTATACTTGCTTTATGGCTGAATATAACGGTATGTAGCACATATAAGTCTCCAAGCAATTGTTTCTATAATAACAGATGTATAACTTTATAACTATTTTACCACTGAATATAACGGTATGTAGCACATACACATCTCAAGTCAATGGTTTCCGTAATAAAAGACGTATAAATTTATACTTGCTTTATGGCTGAGTATAACGGTATGTAGCGTATACACAACTCCAGTCAATGGTGTCCATAATAAGAGATGTATAAATTTACACTTGCTTTATGGCTGAATATAACGGTATGTAGCACATATAAGTCTCCAAGCAATTGTTTCTATAATAACAGATGTATAACTTTTTAACTATTTTACCACTGAATATAACGGTATGTAGCACATACACATCTCAAGTCAATGGTTTCCATAATAAAAGACGTATAAATTTATACTTGCTTTATGGCTGAGTATAACGGTATGTAGCGTATACACAACTCCAGTCAATGGTGTCCATAATAAGAGATGTATAAATTTACACTTGCTTTATGGCTGAATATAACGGTATGTAGCACATATACGTCTCCAAGCAATGGTTTCTATAATAACAGATGTATAACCTTATAACTATTTAACCACTGAATATAACGGGATGTAGCACATATACGTCTCCAACCTTCCATAATAAAAGTAGTATAGGTTTTAACTTTTTTTCCGCTGAATATACATACACGTCTCCAGGCAATGATTTCCATAAGAGACGTATAAATGTATAACTCTTTTTCTAATAAATAAAAAGGTATGTAGCACATACACCTCTTGATGCAATGACCTTTATAATATTCGACTTATAAAAGTATAACTGTCTATATACTTTCCTACATAATGAGAGCACAGACCACACATCTCAACATACTGGCTGTTATATCGATGGCAACACTGCTGCCATCTATCGTTCGGGTGCAAACTACGATAGAAGTGTATAAGTGAATCCCTGTACCCCAGCAACTCCTTCAACCCTAACCATCTGCTTTTAACAGAAACGACAGCTTCTCTGAAGTAAACACATTTACGTGTAAAATTCAAAAAAGTATTCGTTCAATGGCATCCACATGTCATATAGACGAGATTAATGGCCTCTTTCAGGTCCAACAGGTTTTAACGTAACTTTTCAGGTTTCGCTCTTTAACTCTTCTCCTTATCGTATCGCTCGCAACAGGCGTGAAGGTAGGAATACGTGCATGTACTCATTTGTGTATCCATTCCAAAATAGGACTTTAATTTGTGGAAACAGATAAGCTCGAACATAACATCTACATACTAAAATATACCCATATGTATGATAATAAGGAACATATGTGTATGTATATTAACGAAGACGCCCATAGCCCACTCCATTTTATTCTTATCCAATTTAATCCAACTCGGAACAGAAAATAAAAGACTGTGTGTGCATACTCTTCCTCTGAATATCTTCTCTGTCAATAACATTCCAATTGAAATAGGCGTCCGCCCATCCCATACAACCCAAGCAATCATTCGCTCGACAAGGACTCATCCTTCAATGCGATGCCTACTAATAAAGTGGAGGGAACGTTTTGTTGTTAATAACAAAACAATCGTCCTCCCGCCCGCAGTCACACGAATAAAAGATGTGTTGATTTGATACTCAAAGTGTGTATCGGGGATGTGCAGTGAAGTGGAAAAATATCCACGCACACAAGCAGGGACATGGAAATTTATGTGCGCATGGAGGAGACACATTGTCGCATGTCGTTACCTATCACATCAGCATCATCTTTGTCTTCGTCGTATGTATCCTGTAGCATCCTGTAGGAGCAAACACATTCAATTGAATTCTGTACATACTCATGCTCCCCATACCTGTAGCTGGTATTCAGATGAAAATCCACCCTCAGCCTAATTCACCCTTGGCAATTGGTAAATTTATCTACACGCAAAATCAATCCCCCGCTCAGCACAGCACCCGGGCGAGCGTGGTGAATTTCTCAGTATTAACAAAGAAATCTTCTCTATTGCGAAGAGAAAACCCAATCACCCACAGAGCGAAATGTCTGTGAGAACGATTGAGCGGGTGAGAGAGGACCTTCTAGCAATCAGAACAACATAATCAACCGTTTCAAGAGAAAAGAGAAACGCGGTATTTACAACTGAACACAGCTGATGGAACGTTCATTTAAAACCATGGCAACCCTTGACGGCTGCCGAAACCAAAACAAAGCGAAAATCTATTTCATTCGTTTTCATAGAACTTAGGGAACAGGACTAAAATGCAGTTAAAATTCTTAAAGACCCTCATCGAGGGACAGGTAAGTCAGTTCTAAGCAAATGTCAGGTGCATCTAAAAAAAAAACCGTTGTATATTCCCAAGGAACACTTAAATCGGGTAGCCGGTCTTGCATGGTCGCCGAATCATCAGAAATTGGCTGTAGCTACAGCGGACAGGCATGTTCTGCTTTTTGACGAGTCCGGCGAGAGGAGAGATAAATTCTCAACGAAGCCGAGCAATTCTTCAAATGGGAAGAGTTCTTATGTTATCCGAGGATTGGCCTTTAGTCCGGATTCGAATAAATTGGCTGTCGGGCAAAGCGACAGCATTGTGTTTGTGTATAAATTGGGTGAATCATGGAACGACAAGAAGGTTATCTGTAATAAGTTCCCACAACCAGCGGCTGTCACAGCTCTAACGTGGCTATCAACTGGCGCCATTATTGCTGGTATGTACTTTTTTTACTAAATTGTCTCTACTTGACATCACAAACAACGTTTAGATTCTACGTACGTGCATATGTATGTATATGCCACGTATGTATAATGCCACTGTACTAAGAACCTATATCAACGAACAGATCAAGATCAACAGAAATGACACACTATGACTTCACAGCTGGCAGTCTCCTTTTCCACCCACGAAAGTGAGGGAATTTTTGAATGCGTTCACACTCTCAAATGTCGTCAAAACTTGAGAAATATTACCGAAATATTTGACCATGAATGTCAAGCAATCGTTCTTTGTTACACGAATGTGGAACAAAATCGTTCCCAAGTCATCGACAAACGACATTTCGGCTATTTTAAACATTTCAGGCCATTTGTTAAGCATTTCGCCATACATTTTTCAGCATTTCCAAATGTTGGACTTCTGCGAAATGTTGAATATCGTCGCTGCATTCGCAAATTTGTCAAATCGAACAAATCACTTTCCAAATTCATCACATCATTTAATGACTTTTCAGACCGCTATGGGTTCGGGCCTTTAGACCGCACTCTAAAGTTCTGTTCATATCAGCGCACTAAAAATGGCGAACTGCGCAAATTCTGTTGCTTCATTCACATTTCTCCATTCGCAGAGAGGTACGAGCAGAAATTGCGATTTTTTATACCTTAATTTGTGGATCGCGACTACCTATTTATGTATTGAGTTCTCAATTTGACAGTTCGCAAATATAATGGTGATCTCTCTCTTAATTTGTATATTTAAGCAAACAACTCGATAATTAAATACTCACCTTTGGGGATACCAACCTAACAGCTGGACTGATGTGTAGAAGCACTATCATCTCCAGTACCTAGAAAATTACATGGCCAGTGTGAATATTTGGTCCCTCGTCGATTTGCAGTAGCCGCACTGGTACGTCCCGATTAGTGTTGTGTGTGCTAAACGTCATTTTTTATTAACGACACTGTGATGTTGAGAATGCGTCATTAATCTCGTCAATGCAGCCAATGTCGTCAATTAGGTTGTCAATGTTAAACACGTTTAAACGATTAATGTTAATGTTTCTTTAACATGGCAGAGATCAAACACTGCAGATACCTGCTTGCTCTGCTCAAATTGAGAGACTCTTCGAGCTGGGTTCAAAATCAAAGAAACTTTTGCGCATCTATTATTCACTCAAAATCAAAGGCTACGCTTAAAATAAACTGAATGTTTAATTTTGTACCTTATTAAATAGAAGCATACGTATGTAGACGAATATGTAAGTATATTTTGAATTTCGATCGTCTAATTTTCTGATATCTTTAAATTGTTATAATAAATGATTGAACTACTGTCGACATGTCTTGTCGTCAAGGCGTCGTGAGTTTGGAATTAACGACACTTCATCAACTGTGCAGTTGACAAGGTGTAGTCTACGCCGCACAACGATGAAAACGACTTTAGACGACGTGTTTTTCTAGGTAACGTTGAACAACGGTATGTCTGTATAAATTTTGCTAGAGATAGGATCCTTAAAGATCCTAGAATTTGAATTCAATTATTTTATTCTCCAGCATACGAGTCTCAGAACTATGAATAAATCATTCGAATACGTTTCGAAATGATGCGTCTGCCATAAACCTATCTGAGTCCAACTTCAAATTATATTTTGGGTAGAGTTCTTACACACTTCATTGCATTTAATATTCAATGGGATACATGAATTTGGGATACCATGGCGGGGATTAATTAACAAAAAGGTTTAGAAAGTACTTAATGTTCGGGTGTTTCTTAAACATTGAGGATTTTGAAGAAGTGACTGACGAAAATGGGCTCATTGTATTTTTCATTTCGTAAATTCGTAACAACTCTAATGAACCACTTGTGATTGATTCTATTTACGGCTGCACATATCGCTTAATGAAAACTATTTAAAAATTTGATCTTCAAAGATAGAAGACATAATGACCACAAAATGCAAATATGTAAGTCCTCAGGAACCTAGTCCACTGAGGAGCTAAAAAAATCACCTAAGTTCGGTGTCGTCCGTTTTAGCTCGAATTCTCGGCTGCCACAGCGGTCCAATTGGGCCCTGTCTATGACTTCTGTACAACTTTGATTATGTTTTCTTACTTGAATCAGATACTTTGGAATGCAGCTCTCGACATCAAAATTATATTTAGTTGTGAATATCGCCTGGGCAACTCTTCTTAATTTATCAGGCGGTGATATTTTTGACTTCAGGTACTCTAATTGTTGCTGCTGTGTCGGGGCATAAATGGAGATTTAAAATGTTTGTCTTTGAAGTGACTCATGCTTTTTAATCTCTTACATGCTAATTTCTACAGCAAAAAGGAAGGCTTTTTGCCTGAGATCTCTCTCTCTCTCTCTCTCTCTCTCTCTCTTTCAACGGAAACAATGGACTTCCATCGAAGCATTGGATCCGAACGGAAATGAATATCTTTTTGTGAAGGTATTGTTAACTCGCTCTAGCTGCTTTTGTGTTGTTATATGCCGGTTTTTATATCCTACGCATATTAAAAAAAATAAATTTAAAAAATAAGAAATTTGGTACCAAAACCTATTTCACATAATTCTGAACAATGACATCAGTGCTTCTTTTACTATTACAGAGTCTATAAAGGACAAACATTGATTTTTGTATATACAAGGCGTGTTTTTTTGAGAAGTCAGTATTCAGCTGTTGATTCTCAATAAAGCAAATCTTTACCCACATTATTTTTTTATTTCAAAAGTTAGTACGTGTGCTTACGTTCATGGCAGTAGATGTCAAAATACTGTTATGTAAGTAGATTTGTCTTTGCTCTGTATGCGACTCGATTTACAAAGTTCTTATTTTTATATTGTATATAACATGTTGTAAATATATATATTTATAAATATATATTTTGTGTATATATTTATAAATATATAAATTTTAAATATCAAGAAAAAAACAAGTATTTAAAAAAAACACTTGCAAGTGTCAAATAATCGAGGGATACCAACATTTACGTAAGCAACAAATAGTTTCTCTGAACATTCGTTGGCGCCATCAGTGATTGAGATTCTTCAACGCGATCTAGTCAGTGTTGACTGTCAAATATCACTGAGTTATTTCTGCTCAGTAATTCGTTTTGTTGTTGCTTTGCATGTAAAAGTAATACTGAGCTGAGTGCAGATTCTCAAAAAAACACGCCTATAGAATAGATAGATAGACGACTTTTAACAGTTTTCAACGGCGTTAGTCACATGTCCATAATCCTGCAAAACAATTAGCTCGTCTTCACTGAACTTTCCCAAGGTCAGTATACAAAGATAGTATACTGACCTTGTTAAGTAGAAATTCGCCTAAAATGTACACAGGGAAAAAAACTTTTTGCCTTCTGAAAAATGTTCCGCAATCCAGTTGACCAATAATGTTGTATTCAAATAAGTGTTGTATTCAAATATCCTATTTCAATTACTGATTCGGACAAAAAAAAAGGCATGAAATCCAAATCTAATCATGTTGAGCTGAGCTTCTCTGGAAAAATATGCAAAAACACTGGCGGTGTACGGTGGGGCATCTAGTGGGTCGAGGCGCCCACTTGAACAACGTTGCATTTCATAATTAGTGGAAATGTTTGTTCTTACTAATAAAGCCATAATACATGGACAACATTAAATGTTTTTCATTTTATTGCATTTTTAAAAATAAACTTTTATTTGGTCCACCCTTTACAATCCAGAAGTGTGTCATTTTCGGACCTAAAGAAATGCCTGTATTGAGACCTAAAGTGAAGAATTGAATGTGAAATGTACGCGAATGAAATGAGCTCTAATAACTGAAATACTAAATGGGTGAAGGCAATCTGGGAGCAGAGCGGGCCCTTAATGCAGGAAGAAGCCCAAATCCTTTCGTCAAGTTGTGAGTGCTTTCGAACTGCCATCAAATAAATACATAGTTCAGAAAGATCAAACGCTCTAGAAAGTATGTGAACCTCTGTACAAAATATAACTCTTTAAGGAGCCAGTCTCATTTGAAGCGACGAAGACTTTCATTGAACTGTCATGAATTTCGAAGAAAAAGACAAAAGACTCACGATGCGATAGACAAATCATCTTGTCCGTTCCAACTCCCTACTTGTTCCCGTTCAACATATGAAAAGGCGAGCTCTAGCTATTGCTGGCAGTATTCCTGAAATGAGAAGAGCAAATCGAAAAGAAAAAGCTGAAAATAGAAGAGCAGATTAGCCTCAGAACACTTACATGACATAAAAAAAAATATTGTTTCACTTACCCTTGTTTCATACACCCACCCTTCCTTTGTGGTTAGTTTTTGATAGGTTTGTGACCATTGATGAGCTTGCTTGTTGCTTGACTATTCCCAATATCCATACCCCATTACACTTGAGACAATAGTATAATCGATCAATGGGGATATGGATAAAGTCTGACCGAAGGCCACTTTTTCGGCTGAAGCCGAACTTCGGCTTTTGGATCACCTTCGGCCGAATATGATGATATTACAAAATACTAAGGAACCTAAAAATTTAATAAAATTACTTTATTTTATTTTAAATTAATTAATCTTTTTTATTCATTAAAAAAAAGTAAATAATAGATGCACAAATGGTGAAAATTAGTTAATTAAAATTAAACAACTTGATATTGTACTCAAGACATTAAAGTTTATCAACATTTTCTCCGTGTAAAATAGCTCTCCTATCAACATAAATCTGTCTGTATTCTCACAGAAAATTAAACATTGGGCGAAACTGATGTTATTTTTAGCCGAAGGAATGTTCGGTCGGACTCTAATGATGGGAGACATATGTGACCGACTATGACTCATCGCAGAAAAAAACTAAAAAGTACCTAAGATAGTATCGCAACATGAACCGACCCCCACGCCCACCCACTACCACACCAATCCTGTTACGTGTTGCCCAACATCCACCATGGTACCCAGCATCCGCAAAGTTGTCCATAATTGGTCACCATCATCAGAAAAAGTTCCAAGAAAAAATTGTTCCAATAGTTCGGCGGGTAGTGAGAGGGTGAGCCGCTGCTACAAGTCAACCGAGAGACAAGTCTTGTGTGATTTTTTGTTTGCTTCAAATACCCCACAAATTGAATTTTGATTATTTTTCTGGGTCAACACAACGTCTGTGGGTTTAGCGAATGCCGTACATCTCGTAATTTATCCAGTATCTCAGATCTGTAACTACAATCCTTGAATTGATCAAAATCGAATGAAGCCACCAATTGCACTCGACTTTGAGTCTTTAATCTTCAGTGGCAATGTGAAAAAGTGGCGAATTAGAGTAGAGGCAACGAAAGATAAGCGCTTATAGAGAATCAACGACAGCATTCAGAACTCCGGTGGGGCTACCGACGTCGAATGTGTGAGACGAGGTCGTGCGTTTTAGATCAAAATTTCGACTGCCACATCGGCCTAATTAGACCTATCTATGACTTCTGTACACAACACCGTGTTTGTCCCCTCGTGTTGACACTACATCAGAGCTTCAGCTAATTTCCGTTTTTCGTTATTTCAGGTCTCGAAGATGGAAAAGTTCGTGCTCTGCACTGCAAGACAAACAAATCTCAAACGCTCTTCAGTGCGGACAGTACAACAATTGCCTTCGCTCCGAACGCGAAGGGGACCGGATTTTTATCGGGCCACAATGATGGAACCATTATTCGATTCTTCCTTACCGATGTCAATGTAGAGTCCTCCGGCAGACTGGTTCAACACTCCGTCCCACCATTCGCACTTGCTTGGCCTCAAGGTGGATTCTGTGCAGGAGGGTGTGATCAAAGAATAGTTTTCTACGATTCGCAAGTAAGTCCTTAGCTCTATTTGGTAAATAAAATCTTATTCGCCATTCCCCAAGGGCCGTCAAGTACGCACATTTGATTACTCCCGGGCTGAGGGTGAAAGGGAATTCACAGTCGCGGCCTGCAGTCCCAATGGCCAGGCAGTGGCGTTCGGCAGTTTCGACCGCATACGGATCTTCACATGGAGTCCTCGCCTATCCGCATGGAGTGAAACCGCCAACAAGGATATTGATTATTTCTACACAGTCAGTGCGGTTTTGTGGCGCAAGGATGGGGCAAGGTGAGTGATGTCACAAGTTCATTGGCAATGCGGGGTAAGCATGAGTTTGCTGTGTTCCGCACAGATTGGCAATCGGGTCTGTAACAGGAGCAGTGGTCATCTTTGAGTCGGTGCTCAAGCGGACCGTGTGGCAGGATAAGTTCGAATTGATTTTCGTCGCTCCAAGCCAGCTGTTGGTGAAGTCCATGCAGGAGCCAGCTGAACAGATGATAATTGAGTCGACGCTCGGTTTGGAAATTGACGATGTGAGAATTATGGGAAAGGACAACTACCTTGTAGCGCGAACCGAAGACTCGCTAATTCTCAGTGATCTCACCCGGAACTTAGTCAGTGAAGTCCCGTGGTCAGCTTCAGGGCGGCATGAACGGTTTTACTTCGAAAATCCAACGGTGTGTCTGATATTCAACGTCGGAGAACTGTCGTTAGTTGAATATGGCGAGAGCCATATTTTGGGCTCGGTAAGGACGGAGTTCGTAAATCCGCATGTGATCTCAGTGCGGTTGAATGAAAGAGGCAGCACAATGTAAGTTTAACTTATCGGCTAGTCGCTAGTAATGTTAGTCTGCCCCAACCAATTCGCAGGGATAACAAGAAATTGGCATTCCTGTTGGACGCGAAAACCATTTGCGTGGTGGATCTGATTTCACAGTCGGTGTTGAGTCAGGTGGGACATGACTCGAAGATTGACTGGATTGAGTTGAGTGAAACTGCGCATAAGCTTCTCTTTCGCGACAAGAAATTAAGGTATGTCAAAGAACACGTCCGTCTGCGGCTTCGTAAAACCTTCTCTATTGCAGACTAATTTTGGTTGACATATTCACCGGCAAGAGACAGGCGCTTCTTGGCAACATTTCGTTTGTGCAGTGGGTGCCACAAAGCGATGTCGTGGTGGCGCAGAGCAACAGCAATCTAGCAATCTGGTACAACATTGACCTCCCGGAGCATGTCACAATGACGCCCATACGCGGAGACGTCGTCGACGTATACAGAGATGGGGTAGATCTTCGTGTGGGGATGCACAACAATGCACTAATGTTGTTTTCCTTTCGACGCAATTCTAGGGACGAACTGTGGTGCGTAGTCAGGAGGGACCAGCAGAACATACCTACCAGCTAGACGAAGGTCTGGTCGAATTCGGAACAGCTGTGAATGACAGTGATTTCGGGCGTGCAGTGCAGTTTCTGGAGACTCTTGGCGACAAACCCGCCGCAAAGGCGATGTGGCACAATCTTGCGATCATCTCGCTGGAAGATGGCAACCTGAGAGTGGCACAACGCTGCTATGCAGCGTTAGGTAATGTTTCAAAGGCGTTCTATTTGCAGGAAATGATCACAGCCGCCGACAAATACGAGGAGACCATGGGTCCCGGCATAATGTGTCCCGAGGTGAGAGCGAAATTGGCTCTGCTCAACTCGGACTTGAGGTCAGCTGAACGAATCTACTTGGAGCAAGGCGAACTCGATGCAGCCTTGCACATGTATAAAATGCTTCGAATGTGGGATGAGGCCGTGCTGTTGGCCGACAGGCGAGGTTATCCTATGTTGCCGCAGCTCAAAGAGGAGCAAATGAATTTTCTCCTCTCCTCCGGCCAAGAGGAGAAGGCTGGGCAAGTGCTGGAGGAACAAAGCGAAATTGAGAAAGCTATGACACTATACCTGAAAGCTAATAAGCCGGCTAGAGCCACGAGACTGGCTTTCAAGAATCCATTCCTCATGGCGGACGAGAGTCTAATGAGAAAAGTCACCGAAGGATTGATAAGCAGTGGTAAGGTGTCTACAGCTCTCAGGTCTATCACTGTGAGTCACCTTTGAATTGTTTTCAGAGCTCTTCGAGATGGCAGGCGATATTGCTTACAAGATGTCCAACCCAGAAGCCGCGCTAACTCTCTTCAGAAAGGGCAAAGCGTTTGCTAGAGCACTCGAATTGGCTAGACAACTGGCGCCCGATGAAGTGACAAATCTGGAAGAAGAATGGGGTGATTGGCTGGTGTCGAAGAAGCAATTAGATGCTTCCATCAACCATTTCATTGAAGCCGGAGCGACCAAAAAGGCCTTGGAAGCCGCGGTGGGGGCAAAGCAGTGGAGAAAAGCAGTTCAAATCGCGAAAGTCCTTGACGAGCCCGAAGAAATTAAAAAGTACGCGTTAGAACTTTCGAAGCACCTCGCCTTCGCCGGTGACGTGGACGGCGCCGAGGACTTATTAGTCCGAGCAAATCTCTTCAAGGAGGCTATAGAGCTGCTGAACAAGCACGGTAAATGGGAGCAGGCCTACTCCATTGGCGAGAAGTACCTAAACTCGGCAGAGATGCGAGACTTGTTCGTTAATCTTGCAACAACTCTGGAAGAACAAGGTAATATTGCTTCGTATACGAACTTTCTAAGTCCAAAAGTAACGTTTGTTTTAGGTAAATACCGAGATGCTGAGAAAGTGCTTCTGGCGGTAAATGAACCAGATCTGGCAATCGGCATGTACAAACGTCACGAACTCTACGACTCGATGATTCGTTTGGTTGAAAAATTCCACAAGGAACTCGTTGACAGCACCCATTTACATCTGGCGCGTCAACTTGAGACCAGGGGTAAGTACAAAAACGCTGAAATTCACTTCATTGCCGCTGGAGACTGGAAGTCAGCTGTGCACATGTACTGCACAGCAAATCGCTGGGAAGACGGATATCGCGTTGCAAAGCAGAAAGGCACCGATGGCGCCAGTAACCAAGTGGCTTACATGTGGGCTAAGTCCTTGCCAGTTGAAGGAGCTGTGCGGCTGCTCACAAAACTGGGACTGCTGGACACCGCTCTGGGATTTGCTTGTGACTCGGGTCAGTTCGATTTTGCGATGGATCTCTGTCGTTTGTCGGGCAAACCAACCGACGAAATTCACTTGAAAATTGCAATGTCCCTGGAGGACGAGGGGAAATTTGAAGAAGCTGAAGCGCAGTTCATCAAGGCCAACAAACCCAAGGAAGCCATTCTCATGTATACACATGCGGGTGACTGGAAAGCCGCCCTGAGTGTAGCAGAAACTTACGTGCCAGAGGCTGTCAACGAAGTTCTGATCAACCAAGCCACCTCTGCTTTGGAGACGCGCAACTACGCGGAGTATGAAGCGTTGCTGCTGCGAGCGCAGAGACCGGATATCATTATAGACTACTACAAGGACAATGGGATGTTTGATGAAGCCCTCAGAATCGCTGAAGATCATCATCCATCGGCGTTAAATGACTTGAAGCGTCTGCAGTCACAAGACCAGCGAAGAAGTGCCCAATCTGGAGAGGATTCCAGAGCATACCTGCAAAAAGCCGCCGAATTTGCTAAAAGAGAAGACTTTCGTAAGGCCGCCGAGTGTCTCATGCAAATTAACAACACAAATGCAGACGAACCAACTGTGGAGAGAGCCCTGGTGCGAGCTGCAGAAATCTGCAATCAGTTCTTGGAAGGCAGAGATGCAACGCATATTGCCCAGCAACTGGGACCAAGGCTCCTAGAAATCCGCCAGATCGGACCTGCAGCTCAACTCTACCTAGCCGCCGATCTTGCGAAAGACGCCGTAGACGTGTTCATTAAGTCCGAACAGTGGGCTAAAGCTAGGCGCCTCGCGAAGGAGATCGATCCGGAGTTGGTTGTTTATGTAGAACAGCAACAAAAGGCGAGACTGCAGAATGAGGGCAATGTCGAACAACTGGCTGATATTGGTAAGAGTTCACTGTTCAGAATTGTACTTAGGTTCTCTTCATGGAAATCCATTACTCATAGATATCATGAGCGCCCTTGATATGCTGGCCGATCAGGGACAGTGGGTCCGATGCTTGGATAAAGCAAAGGGCATCAGTGCCTCTGTACTGCACAAGTACTTATCACTGTATGCTGCGCAGTTGATCCGTGACGGGGACTCCGCTGCTGCTCTCCATCTGTATCTGAACTACGGTGTTCCACCGATTGAAGCTAATTTCAATATTTACAATCGAATAACTTTGGATTGCTTCAGCTTAAGGGAGGAGGTTGCAGCCGAGCTGTGGAAGGACTTACGAACATTTCTCTTTCAATTGTCGCAGGTATGTCCACACATTCCCTTCATATATGTACGTTTTTAAGATTGCAGTTGTGAATTAAAATGGCATTCCATGGCAGGCACTACAGGCGTCCGACTTCGCAGCGTCAAAAATGCTAGACACTGTCGAGCAGTTCATCTTGATCGCACACTATTATGCCACTAGAGCTGCGTGTCGACAAGTTCAGTCCCTTCAACCCATTGCCTTGCGCATTTCCGTGGCAATGCTTCGCTATACTGACACAATCCCCGTGGATAAAGGTTTTTACGAAGCCGGACTGGATCTTCGTGCAGCTGGACGCGAGGCCGAAGCATTCGTTCTGCTCAATCACTATTTAGATGTATGTGATGCAATTGAGGAAGGCTCAGGAAACCTTGTGGATCACTCTGATCTCTCAGCAACAGATTTTCCCAGTTCCGTGCCACTGCCTGAAGAAATTCACTTGAAAAATGATCCCCATCAGCATGAAGAAGTGCGCGAATGGGTTCTCGCTGTCAGCATGGACCAGAAAGTCGACCAGGTAAACAAAACAAAATCGGTGTAATAACACTTAAACAAGAACGCCCACAATTTGTCAGGTCCTCCCAGTCGATGATCGTGGTTTATATGAATCCAGCTTGGGTCTGTCGGACATACCATGCCTACTAAGCGCCTATCCGGTTCGTGGACGACAACCGGTTACATTTAAGTCATCCAATCGACAATCAAATCGGGACATATGGAGCAAATTCTGTGTCGCCATCAAGATGGCACCAAACAGTGGTATACCCGATGTCCTAGACTTCACCGAAAAATGGTGTGGCTCGTCAAACTTTGCAATGCACTAAAAGAGCGTTCATACACAAATAAAAACGAATAAGAAAACAAATAAATTTAACAATTTTGCAGTTTTATTTTTATAAATAGCTTTTTTGCCGATTTAACATTTGTTTGATTGCAGAACCAGACTGTGTTTCTCTTCTTCTTTTGTGGTCACACAAGAAAGCGTGCTGAGGATTTGACGAACATGTCTTACAACAGATATGTAAAACAAATTTATTGAAAAAAAAAAAATATGTAAAAAGAAAAACTCTGTGCCAATTGAATAAACACTTTACCAAGTGGTAAATAACTGAATAGAAAATACGTATGTGTGTTTTTCAATGAATATTGAAGAGATCACCAGCTGAAGGTAACGGTGCCAGACCGCCAGTTACATCAGGTAGTTGTGTTAAATCAGGCAGATTGGAAAGATGATCCCGTAACTCCTTTTGCACAGCCTTTAATTTTACCAGTTTCTGATTGTACTCCTGAAAACAAAAATATAAGAAGAAAAAAGTATTATTTGCTTACGTGCTTGCATTTCAGTTTTCATCGTTAGTTATACTTCGTGTCTTTGTTCAGCTTGAGCAAGTAATTCCTTTTGTTCAGCCTGGAAGTCCCGCAACATAGATGCCAATTTTGTCCGTTCCTCCATTTCAGAAGCTAGTCTTGTATTGTATTCATTTAGCAGAAGCACAGCTTCGTTGACCTGCTCAAAAGATTCACATTTTATTTATTCTGAGTGAAGTTTGAATGAAGGTAACAAATTAAAGACATAACATAAAGGTGCTGAGTACTTGAGAGGTAAAACTAAACTCGCAGAGGTTAAAGAATTGGGTTTTAGGCGACAAAAAAGTATTATCCTTCTTCGTGTTGCGCTACATTCCGAGCTAGAAATGGGTCTCTATGCCGAGTTCGAAGAACGATCTTTGAGAAGCTTTTTCTAGACAGACATACACTCTGACCATTGTCAGTGACTCGAGATAGATGGAGCCATCCCCCACTACGTCACGGGGGAAACATATACCTTATTTTTGAGTTTTTGTTGAAGATTAGCATTGCTCAAAGAAGGCGGTGATTTTCTAATATCTAGAAAATAAAGGGTGATTTTTTAAAAGCTATAGGAAAGTTTTTCAAAAAAAACACATACAATTCAGAAAAATGCATGAAATCTTTATTTGAATCGATAGTACGATCCATATAATTTAATGTTTGAAGATTATTTCATGCAAATGTTGACCTTGACTGCGCCTCAAATGGTCCATCCGCTTAGTCCAATTTTGGCATACTCTTTCCAACATTTTGGCCGGTATCTCACGAATAAATGCTTCAATGTTGTCTTCCAATGCGTCAATTGAAGCGGGCTTGTCTGTACTGACATGAGCTTCAACATAGCCCCACAAAAAATAGTCTAAGGGCGTTAAATCGCAAGATCTAGGCGGCCATTTGACCCGTCCCGAACGTGAAATAAAATGCTGTGTGGCATGTGGCACCGTCTTGTTGAAACCACATGTCATGCAAGTCAAGCTCTTGCTTTTTGGGCAAAAAAAAGTTGGATATCATCTCGCGGTAGCGCTCACCATTCACAGTTACGTTACGATTTGCATCATCTTTGAAGAAGTACGGTCCAATGATGCCACCAGCCCATAAACCGCACCAAACTGTGACTTTTTCTGGATGCATTGGTAGCTCTTGCAATGCTTCTGGCTGATATTCACTCCAAAAACGACAATTCTGCTTATTTACGTACCCATTGAGCCAAAAATGAGCTGACCATAAAATGGAAGAAGCGCGCGATGAACTTTCTTAACAGAGCGTTGTTCGTTTGTAAGACGATTCATGGTTAAATTATAGACCAAACTGAAGATGTTTGACAGTGAAACAAAACACGAAACGTGCGTCAGCTGTTTAAACCAGTGTTGCCAAAAAGATAATAGCTAAAAAATCACCCTTTAAAAAGATAAGGAATGGCCACATAAAGTGTGATGTTCTGCCTTCTATTTCGAGTCTGTGCGATAACGCAGCCAAGAACGCTCGGGTTTTAGATGTCACACACGAATGGAAAACGATCTGGAAGCAGGCTATCTAGAGAGAGCGCCAGCTGGAGAAGCTTGTTGGTTCAAGCCCACAAGAAATTAACGCAGATGATTTGAACATTATGATCCGTACAACAATCAATATTGCCTGGCATAAATATATAATTTGGACACTTTTAAAGTGAATCGCTAATTTATAAGTCAACAAATCGAAAGCACGTACGCCATCAACGATAACAAACAAGAAACTGAATCCAAAATATAATATCAAATAAAATATCGCTTGTATTAAGTGTGCCTGCACGTAACAATCCTTACAAAATGCGAAAATATAATGAATGACAGGACTCGAAAGACTGCTGTGTGTCACCTATTAGTTTTAATGCTTGTTTTTGTATAATATCCACGTCTTTGGTTCCCCAAGCGAGACATAATAGCGGTTAGCCAGGTCCGAAGGAAAATTCGCTTTGGCGACATCGGTGATGTGGTCGCCCAAGAGTAAGTTGACATTCCCACGAAATCTGAAGATGGAAAGCTTTGGGTTTCGATAAGGCAAGTCCCATTCATGGACAGTTGCTGAACACTTCGATTTCGTTTGTAGAACAATAGGCGACAATGTATTTTTGTAGCATTCGACTGTTTGAAACAGGAACAGGTTTAGCGACCTAGACGTTACCGATTCATCGATACAAGATTTACGCGTTTTCAGTTTTCAGCAAGAAATCATCATGTCGCTCTGCCAAATGCAATTGATCGTTCATGATGTTTATGTCAACAATAGAAAGAAACTGAAATCTGAATTCAATACCTTTCAACGTGATTCATCATAATTCTTCACCTTGGTAGCATATAAATCGTACAGTGCATTCAAGGTTGCAGCTCCCGTTTTACGCGCAGTTGATTGTCCAAATACTGAAAGATTTAAAGACAGCTGGGTGTAGACTTGAGTTGCTCATATTCAACTCGTCTATTAACTAGCACAGTCTACCATTCAAACATTCAGGAGCAGATCAAGCATAATTTACTGCAAACGCCTAAATAAGACACAAAGAACTTCTATTTGAATAAGCTCGATTCTGGCACTATTGACAAAGGCTGAATACAGATCATTTTATGTACATCCGAGATGTGTATCACATAATTTATATTTTAGTAATTATGTCTCTAATAGGATGTTCGTTTCAATCGTTCGCTGTACGCCGCTGTAACCAAACGATATCGACACGATCCTGCCCTTTCAAAAGTTGAAACAACAAAACTCATTTAAATTACCTGAGTAGCGAGGGCTTTTGCTGCGTCCTTATCCTCCAATTTCGTCAAGCAACTAATCTCAGATATTTCCGGGGGTAGATTCGCAATCCTCTCTCGGACAGCAGCATCACTGGACGCTGAATTTTCCATCTGCATAAGCGCTTTGATTAGCTCTTCCGGCTCTGGAGCATCGCCAAGTGGTAGATGCGGACTCAAATCAACTTCTGTGACTGTCACTCCATTTGCTTCTTCTAGTTTTGGATTTTTTTCCTTTTTCTCCGAATTGGAATTAGTTCTGGGTCTTTTGACTTTTCTCTCGCGATCCTTTTCCTTGTCCTTATTATTGTCTTTGGTAGTCTCCTTCTCCAGTTTCGTCATTTTCGCTCTATATTCTTCGATTATTTTCGTATCATATACACCTCGTTCCTCCCATATGTTCAGGATTCTACCCAAGCTACAAAGGAGTTTTTCATTTGAACACGTCTCGCCGATGTACGTGAAGACTTTCTGGAGAACAACACCAAATTCACGTCCGTATTCGGGTCCTTTCTTTTTACTATTCTGAATAACATCGTTGGCAAGGTACATGAATGTGAGCTTTTTGCTTTCGGGAACTGCAACCAAATGAATGTATAATTTGATCTACTTGTAGTATACGAGTTAACTTACCATTTTGCAGTTCTTTGTACCATGTTTTGATTATTGCTTGGTGATGCTTACGATGATGGATTAACCATAACGACAGGGTTTGTATGCTTTGTTGACTGGAGTTGAGCTCTTGAAGCTTTTTTAACAGTGCAGATTCGGTAAATGCCGACATATTTCTGATCCTTGTAACAGGAATCAAATTTGTGCAGAACTATCTTATGTATTTATTATGATGAGGAATTACTTCTTAAACACACAACAAAAAAAACCAGCAATTCAAAAATCACACTAAAGAAAATATTTTTTTGATTAGGTTCTTCTAAAGGCACCGCTGTAATATGTCACTTCACTTACATATGTCAAAGTTGTCAGTGCACGCTGGTGGAAGCAAGAGTGGGTTTTATTGTAGAAGATGAAAAATTGTAATAGATCAGTTGAATGCTCACATAAAGAGGTCGCTTTTCACTTTCAATTGAATTCAATTCGATTCAAATAGCAATAAAACAATACAAATTTGCTTTTAATAACGTGCATTTAAAACAACTAATTGATTATATCATCACAAATACATTTAATGGGGGAATATCAAGAAAATGATGTTCGGAATTATAGACTAATACGAATGACATTCCAAATGGTGGGAGCTGTTCAACCACGGCAACTTTAGTCACCATTTTCAATCCGATTCAGCGAAGCTGACTTAGGGTGACAATACGCAGTATTAGCAGTATTAGACTACATGAGTCATGATAATTTATAAATTAATTCTTTTGAGTAATAGAATGAATATGGAGAGGCTAGGCATTTGCTAATCCTATCAATTTCTATGATTTAATTGCCGAAGATAGTACTATTAAAAAAAACCTTGCCACTGCGTGACTTTGATGAAATTAAATTATTTTGCCACTGCCCGAATTTGAACATCAACTTTTAAAAGTGTGAAACTGTCCTAATCAGTCCATCGCTGTATCTGGCCTCATGTGATGCCAACAAAAACGAATTCAAGTTCAACCTAGTTGACTCGAAGGGATTGTCAAAAGCTTAGAAAACCGTAGTAAGGCATTACATTAATTGGTAATAATAATGTATCATAATGACAAAATCAAACGGCGTTAAACCACATGTTTTAGGCGCCGATTCTGATTACAAAAACAAACATCCGCAGAACTAGAAAATAAAACTTGCAGTAATTACATTGCTTCTTCTTCTTCTTCTAATAGTATAATTATTGTGGCCTGTATATGTCTACAATATGTGATGATAGTTTGATAAGTCACCCATCGCTCGGGTAGCTCTTCCATGTCCAGATATTCATGTGAAATGTAATGTAGCCGTTCGCTTTAGATGAAGTTTCACTCAATTTGATGTCCAATATTATTCCAGGGATTCTATCCACGATTTCTGGCGCTTCTTAACGTCTTTTTTGGGGTACCTGAACGTTCGGCTTCACTTGTGCTGGTACGATAACAACGGAACTCATTCAACCACTTCTTAGCTTAACTTCTTAACTAAGCTTTTCCTGAGTTTCGGTAATGGTTTTACAGATTGTATAGTCTATTCATAGACGACAATGGACGGGAGGGAGCAGTGTCACTGGTACGGGTCCATACCTTAAAATAGTGCGTCCAAATTTTCTATATTGTAGGCTGAACAGTGGACAGGCCAATACTAACGGAATGTGGCACTCAGTCGTGAGGATCTTTCGATACAGCTGAGTGATTTTTAATCGCTACTGGAAAGAGTATGTTACTGATGGTTCCAAGTTTTTAAACTTTTCTTGGAAACAGGTATCGAGGAATTAGTCTGTTTAATATCGTGTACAGGAATAGTCCGCCGTTGTGTTTTCCCGCCTGTAGCTGAATATAAACAATTCGATAGATCCTTATTAGTGTACCTTCAGACCAAAGAAGTCCACAATAATCAAATCTTCACACAGATGCATGCTCACCACGCCAGGCCGTATACGACAGCGTGCATAGAGACGAACAATACAAAGCCATGGTTAGTTTTGACGTTCCTAGCAAGCTCGTCAAGTTGAATGCACCGAGACGGTTTGCTGGTTTTGGGACAGTAGTGGTTAAATGGGAAAAAAAATTAAGTACATATGTATATGTCCCCTCACATTCACGTCTTCTACAGAGCGTCACAATGGGCAACTATAACTTCAGAGATATCGTCTACATTTGCGGTATATCAGTACCGACATCAAATCAGAATAACTCTAGGCAGCCGATGTTTCTTTAGGTAATTGAATAATAGAACTGTCTCTCATAGAACCAAACCGATGCTATATAAGACATTTACCATTCCAGCCCTGCTCAACGGCGCGGCACGGAGGCAGAATGAATAAGCTCTTAGTATATTGGAGAGAACACCAAGCGCTTTGCGATCATCGTATCTGTTTGCGTTGGAGGAAAAGATTCAACAACGACGCTGTACAGCGAACTGAGTCTAGATAGGCATCTATGGATCCAACAGCTATGGCTGGTCATGTTGAGCGTGAAAATCGTGAACTTTGTGTCTGTGAGACAATAAAATCCCGCACACAAGTGGACAAGGACCTTTCTCAAGTTGTTGTCTTAAATTAACACGAATTGGTGGCAGCCAGCTGGAGGTTGAATGAGGTCCAGGCCCACCCCAGACTGTAGTGCCATACAAAGAAGAAGTGGCTCAGGTCTCTTGAAAATGTACGTCATATTCGTATCAAACAAATGCTTTACTTTTCACTTTTTTAAATTATGTCTCCCTCTAGAAACCTACCTTCTCTGCTGCTAATCACTTCAATAATACTCGCAGTGCAAGTGCTTTTCAGGTTAATCACATTGGCAAGGTTGCACGCTGCATGAGTTTTATCGAAACAAAAACCACTTTAGGGGCAACTGTTCCTGTTTTTCCTTCAAAACGACACAACAAGCGGCATTGCGCGCAATCGCTTCGCACTTTAACGTTCCCCGCGCGTCAATCAAATGTAGTTCAATGTTTCTAATCAATCACCTTTCCCACTCACTCGTCCAACACCCCTTTGATAAGCGTCAACTGAAGACGATGAAATTCACTTCAGTCGACTGCGGGACTCTGACGGAACATGTTTTGAACACTGTCGCAAAAAAGTGTCGTTATTATCGTTATCTTTTCCCGTGTATAAATCCACATACAAAAGTTCTGAATCACCTTGCGCGGATAATTGAATAAAACATAAGTGATTAAAACCATTGCACTTGGGAGATCATCCAAAACGAGTGTCTGTAACCAAGTTGCATCGAATAAGAACAGAAATCTACAAAAGTGAATCTGTACGCCGATATCTCTACTTATTTTTGATAACTCAATGTTATCTGCGATTTTCCGTTTGAAATCAACAAATCTGAATTGTAAATCTGTTGTCCGATTGGTGGAATTATGTGCTAATGCTAATTGTTCAATTTGAAATCTAAAGAAATAGTGCTGTCGGGAGATAGGGACGTGTGATAATGACTGTTTTATCGGTCGTAAGTGTTCCCAGGTATTGGAGTGATAAGCACACAGGCAATTGTAATTGAGTGAACCGCTTCAGAATATTTGTTCCTTTTGTTGATAAGGCCAAGGTGTGCAAATGTGTTTGACTTGAGTCGTGCTGCTCTTTCATTGTGAATATTCCGATTTCACAAGCTTATGTGACATCTGTGCCAGGCTTTGGGAAGTTTCGTAAACGTTATTAGATTGGGATATTGTTCGCACATACATACATGCATACGACGCACCAAAGGTATGTGGGGATTTGATTTTTTTTGTTTTGTTTTCACTTTTGATCGATGTTTTGAACTTTGAAATTATCCATAAATGTCATGATGCGATAGCTAACAGTTCGTATGGGGTTCTGCAAGCAGGTTCTTATGGATTCTCACCAAAGTGGCGTGAAATGTCTGTCTGTCTTTCCCTTTAATGCACCTTCACTTCAGAGTTATTGGAAGTTAATTGCAGAATTAGTGCAGAGTCATACAGTCTTTAGTTTCGAAAGTAAATTTGAATAAAAGTTTGAATTTATGAAAATTTTATTTCAATATAATGTGTGTTACATGAGCATTTAGTACTACCGCTACGGCGTGCTTGAGGCATTATTAAACCCGACTACCTCTTGACTTCTATATGCAGATAACCGCTGCAAAGAGCGCCATATTAATCAGCCAATCCATTGGTTTGTCGCCAAATTCCACTGGTCATGCAATTGTATTAGATAGAATACAAATTCATCAAGTCGAAGGCGACTATACTCATCCGTTCCTTGATTTCGAAATACACTTCCGGTGCTAGTTTCCAACAAGGGATGAGTGAATCACAAATGAGCCCATCAACAGTTCGACCACGGATGAATCGAAGATGCAAAAAGGTACAGGCCCGGGCATTTTCTCCAAATTGTTAAGCATGCACTGTTCTATAGGAATCCCCGAATATGGTAGTGTTTTTCTAGCCGAGGTCCTGGCGGTTAAGGAAGCGGCCAGAATCATATCATTGTTGGCTGATATTACCATTCTAATTGACAGTCAAGCTGCCATTAAATCAGTTTAATCGGCAGAAGATATCAAGTCCAAGCTGGTCGCAGATTGCGGCGAAGAGTTCAAGGCTCCCAGCCTTCAGCACTCGATGAAGCACAGCTGCCGGCAACGAGGTAGCGGATGAATTTACCAGGAAAAGGGACGAAACCGGTCCATCACAGATACTCCTATGTATCAAAACAACCTCTTGCGGATGTCAGGAAAAAAGTGGATGACGAGATCATAGAGTGCATGTGCAAAGGCTACGGCGCCTGGGAGGAAAAAGAGGACTCTCCTCACTACCTCTGTCACTGCCACAGTCTCTGCCAGTTGAGATATAGAACACTGACCTACATTGCTTCAAAGACCTCCAGGATCTGACATATATTCCTCTAAGATCTTTTTAAGTTTATTAGAATACCAGGTTGGCTCAGCAACACATCAACAATATAAAATGGATCGAAATAGGAGCACAGGGATGACGTTTCCTAGACTGACTAGACCTAAACAAATATTCGCAAACAGTTTTCAAAACATTAAGATTGGAACAGTCAAAGGGTCCTTTATGTGGCCTTTATTGAGCCGCATGTTCACATCTCCACTTTGATGTAAATTTTTTTACTAACACTTCGGCCGAAAAAATGATTCACGGTTAATGGAAATCTCTTTCAGGTCCAAATCTTTACCAGCACTAGATAAAAACGAAGGAAAAGTTATTCAGTTATTTGTTTACCTTTGCTTTAGTGGATATTGAAACGCTTTCTACGGTCGCGTAGTATCTTGCATCGTGATGAATGTGTCATATCAAATAAAACGAATTGTTGCATAATATTCCAGAACTACTAGTACGTACGTCATCTATCTTTACATTTACGTACATCATCAATATTTGTACGTACATCATCAATTTACAAAATTTTTGCAATTATTACTGGTTATAGCGGCATAGTAATTGTGGTTGATTTATGTTTGTGATTTAATGAAAGATTACTAATAAAGCTTATCTTGCCGTCTGGTACATACTATAATGGTTCGACTGTTGCTAACAAACGTGAGTAAATTAAGTCAGCCCCTGAAAAAGTCAAAGTTGAGCAATCACTACCTTAGGAGACCTTAGGAGACTCCACAATTAAAGTAGCAGCTGCAAGAGCAACTCCTCAAGGAGTATCCTCTCTCTTATGGGTACTAGTAATAAATTAAGTACTAGAAGAGCTCAGACTAACGGGAACCAGAGCAATTGCCTACGCTGATGACGTGGTGATTATAGCTCGCTGTAAATTTCTCCCGACTCTTAGCGAGCTAATCGAGAACGCAATGAGAACCCTTCTAACATGGGCGAAATCCTGCGGTCTAGGAATCAACCCTCAAAAAACTGAGTTAGTACTATTCACCAACAAAAGGGTCATTCCACGCTTTAACCCCCCAACAATTGAAGGCACGACCCTCAATCTGGCGGATAGCGCGAAATACCTAGGGATTATCCTAGACAGGATAAAACTGGAAACTCAACCAAATGGAAAGAGTCAAGAAGGCAGCTTGTGCCTATAACTGAGCAACAGGATATTCGGCAAAAAGTGGGGTCCGAACCCCAAGACAATTCTGTGGATGTACACAGCGATTGTAAGGCCAATCCTGACATACGGCTGCGTTGTATGGTGGCAGGCCGCCCTGAAATTCACCAACCACAGCCTGCTTACTAGAATACAGAGACTATCATGTCTTGGAGTTACAGGCGCTATCTCCACTACCCCAAGCGCGGGCCTAGAGGTACTACTAAACCTTCTCCCACTTGACCTTTACATGCAAGCTAACTCTGCTAAATCTGCATTTCTGCATTCATACTGAATAGACTACAAATAGAACAGTCCGAAAGTGACTACACACTCCCTTTCCTCGGATGGTATTTCCCGATGAGGGAAGAGTGGACCACCAAATCAATAATTCGAGCAGCCAAGTATACTCGATGGATCGAAGATGCAAACAGGCACAGGTGCGGGCATTTTCTCCGAATTGTTAAACATGCACTGCTCTATCAGGATCCCTGATTATGGCAGTGTTTTTCAAGCGGAGGTCCTGGCAGTCAAAGAAGCGGCCAGAATGATAACAATTTTGGAAATACCATCGGCTGATATTACCATTCTAATTGACAGTCAAGTGGCCATTAAAGCAATTTCGGCGAAAGAAATCAAGTCCAAGCTGGTCGCGAGCTGCCGCGAGAAGCTCAAAACTCTAAGCGTGCAACACACGATAACTCTATGCTGGGTCCCAGGACACAGGGACATATCCGGCAATGAGGCAGCTGATGAACTTGCCAGAAAAGGGGCCGAAATAGACCCATCCCAGGCAATCGAATGGATTCAACCACCACTGGCAGATGTCAGGAAGAAGGTGGATGATAAAATTCTAGAACTAGCAAAAAAAATGTGGTTCAACCTTACCACCTGTAAGACAACTAAGATGCTATGGCCCGATATTAATAGAACTAAAACCGACAAACTCCTCCAGTCTGGCAAAAGCCTACTGAGGATGGTGGTCGGAGCTCTAACGGGACATAACCATCTGAAATACCATGAAACAAAAATGGGATTATCCCATGACTACATATGCAGAGAATGCGGCGATGTGGAAGAAAGAGAGGGCACTCCTTACTATCTCTGCTACTGCCCAAGCCTCAGCCAACTGCGATACAGGACCATGGGAGAATTCTTCTTCCATGACCTGCAAGAAATCCATGACATCCGACTATCCAACTTTTTAGGTTCATTAGGATGTCGGGCTGGCTAGACGAAGAGAGGTCAACAACGAATACAACGTCTCGATGAGTGCGATAAGGGTACAAGGAGGAAATTTCCACGTCTACCCACATTCCTATCCTATCCTAAATTCGAGTGAAATTGGGGGGTTTCCCCGTAATGAGTTCGCTGTCAAAAGTCTTTACAAATTCATATTCGAATTACAAGCACTAAACTATAAATCTGATGAGAATTAACAGAGGCTAAGCGTTTTACATCCCAAATAAACGTTTGGTATGTTTAAAAAATGGAACAAACTGATAACATGGTCAGTGTGAGCGATAAAATATTTTCCGACACGTAAAAAACAAATAAGATCCGGTGTGGATAAGGCTACCATTGATAAATAATAATCGTTGGGAAAATTCCATTATAAACCGAGAGAGTGAGAAAATGAGGAACCCACTTTTAAGGAGAGTAAACATTCAATAATATTGCAGCGCGAATGTTGTTATTTTGACATAAATTGAGACACTTCAGCATGTTGATAGGTTAGGTTAGGTAGGAGTGACTGAATGCTAGTTGGTAACTAGCCAGAGTAGGTCCGTGATGTTACCACGCTTCAGTAGATGCTTTGCAGTAGCGATGGGCGTGGATGGTATGTTGCCATCCGGAAACAGTACGGTTTTCTAGCGAGTTCGTCCCGGTACCCAATTACATTGGATGCTAAAATACTTACCCATCTCGTTGAGATATAGGCGGCAATTCAGGGAAGTCTGTGTTGAAAGTGATTGCTCTCAGAAATTTGATTATCTGTGCTTGATATTCATCATTTTTTAGCCAGGACAGGGCTTCCTTAATCACTATAGTATTTGCCTGAAAATCACTACAGTGATTTGGCAGTCTAGAATACCCTCACACATTTGCCCATCTTCGAGTATGTTAATACTTGACAAAAACTTTTCTAGACAGCTTCAGAGTTTTATAAAGTTCAAAAAAGTGTACATCGAAAGTTTTAGTGCATCTAGGACAAATAAAACATTATAAAGTTGAATGATCGGTTGAAGTATCGGGATCGTTAATGCCATTTCACAGGATGATGATTGGACAATTGTGTCGACCGTAAAATGGACACGATACGTTTGGCGAACCGAACCATGATTTCATAGCAAATATGTTTACACAATCTGAACGCATTGTTCTGGCGTTAATATATTTCACGTAAAATGGTAAATCGATACGTTTGTAGTTAATCAACTTTCAGTTTTTCCAGTCTAAAAACCAATCGTCTATAAAAAAAAAACACCCTATACTTTGCATATATTATGCGAGCTATAGAACTTTGACTAGAATTGTTTGACCGAACCAAGAGTGGCGACGATAATTCTGGCCATAGTCTGTCTGGATTGATTCAAATGAAATATAAACTGTCAGTGAGGTCTCTAACTGTCAAATGACAATTTTACCACCAAGTCCTTGATGGTGATGTTGCAGAAGAAGAATTCTGTCTTCAACGCTTTTGAATTGCATTGAATTATTGTAAAATGTTCATTGAAAAGTTATGTAAAACTTCTTCCGCAACAATGTCAGTGTTGATGCAGAAATTTCATAAAGTGAACAAAATTCAAATTTCATTAAAAAAATAAATATATAATATAAAATGGCTACATTTACCACTTTTAGTGTTACCAGAAAAGTTCCCATTGAAGAAATCCAGATTTTGGCTTGAAATTTGACACCGGGGACAGTACACCGACCTAACAAAACGTTTAACAATCGGGAAACCTGTGTATTTTAAAATTATGTATATCTTCACCTTATTTTTTTATCACGCTGAACGGAGCAAGAATTGAATTCCAAAATGGTGTCACATTTGATGATTGACATGTTATGCTATTTTTACGTTATCGGATATTCTCATCAAATAAACGATAGCTGTGAAGATAAAGTACTTTTGTAACGCCTCGGTCTGACTCACAAATTAAAAGCGCCACAGTTTATTGGCGCTACCTAACTTCTTTAACGACAAGCCGTACACCTGTGCATACAATTTAACGATCTTATTGTCGTAAACAATTGGTTTTTGACTGTTTCATTGTGACTAATCTAATCAAATTTATTTGCCCGTCAATTGCTTCATTAGGGTTTTCAATTCATTTTTCATCTTGTTTTGTTCAGATTGCGAAAATATGTGCATTCTTGCATTTGGGCTGTTTATTGGAAATCGTTGATTTATACGTTTACGTCGACGTTGTGTCAACTGTCTTAAGGATAGTTTCGTTTTCTCTCATTCATTGCCTGCCTGTCCACTTCCGTTCCAATTCTAGTAAGCGTTCGACCAGCCTTATCAACGACACTCGCGGATGCTTTAACAGCTCGAGTTTTGCACGATCTTCTCCAGAACGCTGTTGAAGAAGTCACATGACAGCGCGTCGCCTTGTCTAAAACCCTGACATTGATGCTTGATGGTGAGGACATGCCGGCCTATAACTCTTCACTGTGCGTGCTGTAATATGTGCCACTGCAGTCGACCAATAGGTGGCGAGTGTCGAATTTGCACTTCTGGGATCTCTTGCAGGATCGCCGTAGTATGCAGATCTGATCCATTGTGGACTTCCCTGATCTGAAGCCTCATTGATAAGGACCCATCGGATTGAATACAAATGACTTCAGGTGAGCACACAAAGCAACAGAGACAGACTTGTAAACGCAGTCATGGGAGTCCCTTTGTGTCACATTTTGTTGGAAGATTGGAACACACACTCAGTAGTAAAATATTTTTTGAAGGATTCGTCGTATTGGCTGCTCCTTCATCTTTGAAAATTCTCATTCTCTCTCACTCGAGAAGTCATGAAAGTTGTTAAGTGACCCAAATTAGAAAGTGCCATCAAGTAATAGGTTATGCACTTATCGACCCCCATCGACCGGAAGTAATTCGAATGCCAAATACTGCCTTTTTCCAAAGAAAAAATAAGCATATTCCTAAACGTAAGCCATTTAATCACGTCTGTCTTATTAGAGATATAAATTATATGCGATCAGTTTTTCAATCAAATCAACTACACTATCAGTACACTAACGACAGCTGTATCACAGTCTTTCATACGGTCTGACAGTGCTATATAATTTAAATTTATGACGTCTTGTTTTCTCACGGCTCTTAGTTATTCACTTACATTTTTAATACCCACATTTTCTTATCAGTCTGGTGACTTAGATATCTCTTGGACTGTGCTGGCCTTATCGGAAAGCAATTGAACATTTTTTCGTTAATCCAAGATGTGAAAATACTCAGAGTTTATGGACTCAATGACACAGAAGTCATCCTTGTCATATTTATCCTATGCTTTAGGATGAGGGCTGATGTTGCCGTCCACTTGTGTATTTAAAGCAAAGACTTCTTGTCTAGGTCTAGCTCGAACAACAAAACCGGATCCGAACAAGCTCTTCGCTAGCTCATTTCTTTCGCCAGACAAACTCTTCAAGCATCGTCTTCAAGAGCTCAATTATCTTCATATGATTTTTGAACTTTGCATGACCTGTGTATGAGACAGTGCCTGCATCCATCCTAAGTTTGTTATCATTTGTTGTTTTGGTTTTAACTTGAGATTATTTTCATCCATAGTTTTTAACACTTTAGAGCATTTTTATGTCCCTAGATATACGTATGTGCTTTGAATGTAAATAATCGCTTTTGTTATATCATGTTTGTATTATAAAAATATTCGGGTGTCCAACTATCAGCAAACTCGGAAAGCTCGCGATAACATCACTGTCGTGGGATTTATTTAATCTGGTTAGGAAGCAATGGTTTTATCAAATCCAGTTGCTGTAGTGTTGAAAGATTAAACGAATTTCCCAGAATGAAGGTAAGCAATAATCCCACACGTGATATGTCGCTTCAGTTTGAAATGATTTATATCCGATAACGTGGCAAATTTTCAAATAATCGTTTTATTCGATTAAATTGTCTCCTAAGACCAAAAAAAAACATAAAAAATCATGTCCCAAAAGATTAGGGGCGGGAACAAATTTCTAAGAACTCGGATTTTTGTTCAAAGCCCAAAACTCATGAATTTCTACTACTCAAAAATTTCTGTATCTTAAGACATAACTCAGAAACATAACTCAGACAAATTTCAACCGATTTACTTGAAATATTGATATATCTTGAAAAATAAATAGTCTGTCTTTTTTATATTGTTATCAACAATTATCGGATGATAATCTTCCACATTGGAAGCGCTCCATTTTACCAAAAACCAATATAATAATATATCCTCTCAGCAACCACTCTTGCTGTGCGTGCTATTGTTCTCTCACGTGTAGAAGGGACCTACAGCTTTATGCCGACTCCGAACGTCTGAGAATCTTTTTCTAGGTAGTTATATTCTTTGAGCATTGTCAGTGACTCGAAAGAGGTGGGGCCTTGAAAATTATTTTTGTTGTACTGGGATTTGAACCTAGTTGAGTCCAAGTGCGTAGGAGTCGACGCATTGATCCACAACGCCACGGCAGCTAAAAATTAATATGTTAAAAAAACGTACGTACTTCTATAGCAGTTATTATATAAAATCGAAAACAAATTACTTAATATAATTAAAAAATTAAAGTATGTTTTTGTCCGGCGTGGGCCTGACAAATTGAAAAAAACGCTTCAAAGCCGCCATTTTGAAATTAATTGCTTCAGAAGAATTAATGACTGTATAAAAGTCACTGATATGTATCACTGATATAATAATAATCTATATTGGAATCTCGTTTTATTTTGTAGAACTGCTAAAAAAATTCTAAAAAAGCCTGCCTGTATTTATCATGTCTTTCTTGGTATTTTTGCCATTTTGTTTTTTGGTTTTCGTAGCTTGGCTTACTTTTTGTCGAGGCTATTATCCGTCTCGCGATCAACAACGTAACAAACGATGCAATTCAGACGAGTCTCCATAAAGCAGGAGTCAATGTGAGACTCTGCGAGTGGACCGGACTGATGTTGCGATTACGACTAATTAAGTCATCTCTAGGCGACCTATGCTGCACTAGGAAGGTGCATTGAGGGACACCTCAAGGTGGAGTCCTCTCGCTACTCATATGGATACTAGTGGAGGACGGAATAATAAAGACGTTGGACAACGAAGGGTTCACAGTATCTGCTTCTGCGGACAACGTGACCATCCTTTTTTCAGGGAAATGTCTGTCAATCGTTAGCGAACGTCTAAGTCATGGACTAATGCTATGTAGTGACTGGACACAATCTAGGGGACTGAACGTCAGCCAGGATAAAACTGAGTTGCTGCTCTTCACCAACAAAAGAGTCATTGCTGAGTTTAATTGTCCAAGTATAAACTCAAACTCTCAAACACAGCAAAGCACCTAGAGGCAATACTTGATTCCAAACTCATCTGGAAGGCTAACACGGAGGACTGTATAAAGAAGGCGTATTTGGCGTTTTATACGCTCAAGCGAGCCTGTGGAAAATCCTAGGGTCTCAAACCACGGGTGATATACTGGATATATACCATGGTTGTAAGACCTATCCTGACATACGGTTCTCTAATATGGTAGAAAGCACTGGAGAAGAAATATCTCTTAACCCGACGAGAGTGAGGTGACAAAATGTAACATAGAGCATGTGGCTGTGACACACAAAATCACCTATAAATATTGTTATAATAAATATTAACATTTAAAACATGGTATTTTATTATATAGGGTGTCTAATAATTAGTTGCAAATGAAACACATGAAATATTTTAAGCATTTTTATAATAAAACTGAAAAAAACGGAATGCATTTAAATTTGGAAACACAAATTGCTGACTTTCGAAGTAGCCCCTTAAATAAACAAGTTTTTTTCTTATTTAGTAAGAAATAAACAAAAAATAGAGAATATAACACTAAACAATTGAACATACCAATCCTTTAAAAACATATTAGAAACACTATTTGCATAAAAATATCGCATGTTCCATACATGGCCGTTCTTAGACTGTACATGCGTGATTTGTTTTCCGATCTATTTCGGTAGGACAATCATAACATCTAATATAGCGACTAGCTTCATTTTGGGGTGATGGACGTAGAGGTTCATTGAATCCAGCTGCACGAAACGACAATCCGTTTGTGTGATCAGTTAAACAAATACAGTCATGTAAATAACAGGGTGAATATGTCATACACCGCCACACTCTCGACGGGTTAAGGCATTCAAAGACCGGCATGTCCAGGAATGACAAGTTGTCTCAAAAGCCATCCTATTCCTTCATCCAGCTACGGTGCAGCCTAATCGGCTCTGAGGCTGAGAGAGGCGGGTCTCTGAAAGGACAAGCCATATGGTCACGCTTCCCTAATTAATCTTGGACAGCAGCACGAAATATCAATCATACGGATTATTTGCCACCCACACTATCTTCGGAAAAGACCTCCCACATTCGTTTCCCAGACCGGGAACAATGGGAAGAGCAACTAGTAGCAGTAGAAGGGGAATTCGCCCTGTACACCGACGGCTCAAAAACGTGTTCGGGTACGGGCGCAGGGGTCTTCTGAGAACACTTCGAAAAATCCATGGCACTAAGAGACGACTTTCAGTGTCACGAAGCATCACTCGCACTGAGAGAACGCAACATAACCAACAAAACGATCTCTATCACTTCTCCGACAGCCAAGCGGCAATAAAAGCCATAGTATCAGACATCTTGACATCGAAACTTGTCAAGTTATGCAGACAGAGCGTCAGCGAGATAACCTTGGTTAACACGGTGACCCTATGTTGGGTACCAGAACATACTGGCATCCAAGAAAACGAAAAAGCGGACAGTGTCGCGAAAAATGGATCTGAGCTTGTGAGAAAACTAGAAGACGAAGGTCTGGTTAGAGTAAGAACTAGATGGCTCAGTCTGGATATATTAGCAATAGCGAGGGCCCTGTGGCGGACGCTGAATAAAACGAGTTCAACATCACTGATCAGACTTAGTCGAAAAAAGGTGCGGAAGCTAATAGGTGTCCTTACCAGACACTGTGCCATAGGCAAACATACATCGCGTCTGAATATACCACACAACGACTTTTGCAGGAGTTGCAGAGAGGAGGAAGAAATGAAATATGTCCAATATCTGCTACGCGAAAGCCCAGCCCTAGCAAGGAAAAAGAATCAGTACTTGGGAAAGCACTTCTTTGCAGACCAGGAACACCTGTACGGTGTAGAGTTGAATTCCTCCTGAAGTTCTCAAATGAAGCAGCATGGTTTTTAGTAAAAATAAAAGAACGTCCCATGGTAGCAGTAGAGCATGACCTATTAAGGGTACAATGGACCCACCTTGTTGGTCTAACTGAGCCGTAAGGGCACCCATACATCTACGTAACAACCCTCGCTCTCTCCCCTCGATCGAATATGTAGCAATAATATAGCCCCATCGGTTGTGAGCTTAGACAGGAGGTTTCTGGAAGGTTGAACTGCAGAGATTTTCCTGCCATCCAAGGAATAGCAAAACGTTCAGATTCGAAGAAAAAAAAATTGTTTGCAGTCGATGATGCTAGTGCAAAGTAATTAATCTGATCAATTTACATCAAAGCTTCACTTTTGGTTAGATATCCAAATGGAAAATCGTGTAAATTAGCAAGAATGTATGATTTGGATCGTTTGTACTTAATCAAATTAGTTTACTCGTTATCTCGTGCTTGCAAAACACCCTTAAAATTGAAGAATTCGATTAGATAAGTGACGTAGTGAAACGGAAAATGCTATCTTCACACTACATACAATCAATTCCAATTATTGACTTATCGATCATGTATAGGAAATGTGTAAATGAACTGATAGCAACCGAATTTGCTTTTAATAAATTAAATTATACAGTTAAATTAATTTATATTCTCTCTTTTTTTTCATTTCAGATGATTTAAAGTTTTGAAAAATGCCTAAAATTGAATAAGACCATCTAGACAATCCATCGAGGAGGTGGAGAAGCTGACGCCATGAACAGCATTCTACAAAGAAATTCAGAAACGCTTCAGCGACGGTATACTCCTGAGCCCACAACAAATTTGTACTATGAGAAGAAATGGGAATGGGGTTTCCTAAGAGTAATAACTTATGCCTAATTAAAGTATTCTTATTTTATTCTTAAATCTTGCGTTCATAGGCTAGGTTAGGTATGTGGGTAGACGGAGGGCTAAACCACGTTTCACTTAGATTCAATGGGGGCAAAATGTAACCTCTTTGTTGCTACTTTGTTCTACTTCATGATGGTGTTGATGTCCCCATCCTGATATCTTAATAAATCTTAATAAACAGATTTTAGTGCGATATTTATTATATCCTGATCGTCTTGGAAGAAATGTTCTCCCAATGTTCTAATTCACAGAGACTTGGGCAATGACAGAGTTAATAAGGAGTGCCGTCTTTTTCCACCACGTCACCGCAGCCTCTGCTTATAAAGTCGTTGGCCAGTCCCATTTTCATAGTTAGTGCTCGAACTATCATCATTAGCAACTGTTGCCGATTTTTGCACTGTGGCAGGTGGTTAGAGTCTCAAATATGCTTTCGATTACGGTGCGTTTCTTACCGACTTAACTTCCTCCGATGTTTTTGCTTTTTTGCATAATGCAGATATCCTTCTTTTGAGCCCTACACCATCCCGCTACGACCAGTAGAAAGTAGGAATACGTGTCAGAGAAGATGAAATTAAATATTATATCATTTTGAAAAATCATAGCAAGTTGAATTTCGATGTAATTCAGTATTCATCTCTCCAAGCTAGAATATCAGGCTGGCTAACGAGGCCTCTTATTCTCTAGTCACCTTAATACCGCTGACCAAGGGTGCGAGAAAGGTCATCTCATTTATTATTCATTTCATTTATTTTACACACTTTCTAATCACTATTTCGTAATTATACAAGAATACAAGGTGCCTTTAATTTGTTTCTTCATTTCATATTTTCTTTTACTCCAGAAACAATGCCGCAACTTGGAACTAGAACAATTCTATGCGACTTACATGCAACGGCTTCGGATAAGCTACCTATCCCTGTTCATTCTTCTCCAAGCACTAGTCGGCATCATTCATGTTATAATGCTGATGGTAGCAGTAAAGGTATGTATCCGCACCGGTGAAGGCAATATTCTGCTCAACATGTGTCTTTTGAAGGATCTCAGTGCAGTGTTCGTGGAAATATTCTCATATCTTGCATCGATTCTACTTGTCTGGGCAGTGCTTTTCATAACATTTCGTGAGGACTTGATCAAGCGACATCCCTGGATAGCATACGTAGCCTCATGCACGGCAGTCTTCATTTTAGTCATATCCGGTACAGTCTATAAGCCCGCCTTCAAAATGGGTATTTTTTAGTTTTTGCTCATCTTTCAGATTTACTTGTACCTGTTTATCATGCGACGGTTGACTTCCCAGATCCCCCCCTGAGACCGTCTTATGGGAGCTACATCCTTTACGCCATCTACATGTTCATTCCGTTGAGTGACAACTGGCATGCGTTGATCTTGGGTATGGCTGTGACAGTTTGCTATATGATAAATTATGCCATGGTAACATACAGGCTTGACGATCACATTCTAATCAAAACCATATCCGAGGGTATATTTTTGTGTTGTGTCAACTTGCTTGGCATATACTTTCGACTTATGAAGGAAATCGCCATTCGAACGACATTCTTGGATCGACGCGAGTGCGTTGAGGAGAATCTTCTTCTGCGTTATGCTCGCGATCAAGAGGTACGTGCATTTATTTAGATGAAGGCATGAATCTCCAATTTGATTGTGATTTCTCTAGAAAAGCTTGCTGCTGAGTATCATCCCGGCACAGACAGCGGATAAAATTGAACGTGAGGTACGAGATCGAATTGAGCACTTGAAAATAGAAAACCGACACAGAAGATCATCACTGGAAAGAAGGTAATTGGAACGAGAAATTAAACGTTTCCTAGTTAAGTTTTAACATACGTCAGACGATATATGTATGTGTTTTGGGACACTGTTGGCCAATGAATTGTCGAAATGAAGTAAAAGCTTCAAATGCATTTGAGGCCAACCGACTGAAGTTGTAATACATATAAATGGACTGCTTCAGTACATTGATCATCGGATGGTCATCGGTAGAAACGTAGAGGACGGCACAGTGTTGAGACGGAATTCACTGCAACTGTGGACGGAACTCTGCCCACTCTACCATTCTGGACAAATTTGGTTTTCTTTCTCCAAACAGCGACTTCCTGCTACCTAAGCTCCTCTGCTAGAAGAATTTCTCAAGCAAAATCCATTTTAGGTATTACTGGAAGTCTAACTATCTGACACCGGGTGGTCCACTGCAAATCTGCACAAACAAACGAAGCTGTGGAAAACTGCCATCCATGTCACTCGCTTCAGAAAAATATTAACTATTAATTATTTCCACTAAGTGTAGATGGTCTGATGGCATCACGTTCCTTATAAGGAATTATGACCTACATTCACCCTTTAACGGTCAGATAATCCGATTGGAATGAACAGCTCTGTGCTTAGAACTCTCATCGGCGTTGAGAGATCGCCATCGGCAAACATGCCTTCCACTTACTTTTTGACCATCTGAACGGACTATCATTATCGCTTCGTTAAAAGCATCAACTGATTTAAGGCGGATTACACCTTACATGTACATTGATGGGACGAAATATTTCCTGCCTTCACACACATTTCGCTGTTTTTGTGGTGACCTCAATATTGTGTGAATTTCATAACCAACAGAGAACAGAGATAAATTGTAAGAATAAGAAAAAAAATTCGGAGACAGAACTGAGCCTTGTGGGTCACTAGGATTTGTTTGTCGGATACAAGACCTGAATCCATCCACATCAGCTTAAATTCAACATGTTGATGTGGAAACCATACTACCGATCAGAAGTTTCCGCGATTAGAGATGTATATAATGCATTGAGCATTGATGTTTGAAAGCACTTCACAACCGCTGTTTCTGCTTCGTGGGTACTTTTTATCCGTCATTAAATGTCATAACCAGAACTATTTTGCTGTGTTATCTTGGAGAAAATTACATTACTCTATCAAAGGTCAATAAACTGATAAGTTTGTGCTTCTAATATGACAACAATACAGATTGTTCATTGAAAATGGTGAAATTAAATATAGTGTCTGCCACCACCACATCTTTAATCGAAGAGTTTCAATCGAGTCTTCTACCTAGTATAAGCTACTGGATCCACATGGTAAGACCCGTTCGGTTGTATTGGTCAACAGTCTGGAAAATGCTGTCTACTTTTACACTCTGATAGAATATAATGCCAGGTGTATCAGCATCAGTGGAACGCTCAAAACCATAAATCAGATGCGCTTAATCTTAAACATTATCCCGCTGGACATCTTGTGTCGAGAACCCACAGCCAACAGCAACTCGACCTCTAGCCTCCTCAACCATACCCTCTCGTCCAGTCTAACTGGACAGACTCTGATTGACTTCTGTCCATAATTGGTGACGTTGCTACAGTGCCCCTTGAAGACGAAACTTCACTTCCCAATCCCAGATAACGATTTAATGAGCTAGAGATCCCATTATCGAATACTAGATGCCCAGTAGGCACCATTTGCAACTATTCTAGAAGGATGTTTATCCCAAACGGTCCATAAAACGTCTGTTTCTTCGCAAGGCTTAGTTCAAAACCTCTTTCGGGCATCTGCCTGATGTTTACAAGGCCAAGACCACAACACCTTCCAGCCTCCTTATATAATGATCTAATCGATCTGAAGGATTTACCTTTAGATTCTCTTCGCTACATTGTTGTTGGATTGTGTTGACAGCTTGTTGCTAACCTGGCAAGTTTGTACGCGTCACCGTCACCCAGATTGTTTGTACGAAATCCTGAAAACATACTCCTTTTAAATTGTTCAGCAGTTACCTGTATACGAAGCTAACTAACAAACTATATGTCTACTTTCGTTTTAAACAGTTCAAACCAACAAACAATTAAGCGCTGGAGACGCCCAGACACAGAGTAAGTTTGAGACAACCCTTCTGAGTTCACATTGATATCAATCCAATTTTGCTTTAGAAAACTGTTTATAGAACCTCACTCGGACGTTTCAGTTCTCTATGCCGACGTGGTTAACTACACACACTTAACCACAACACTAGACGTAAAAACTCTGGTCGAAACAATTCACGATCTGTTTGTGAAATTCGATCAAGCCTCAGAGGTAAGATATTTTCAACACTCTCACAAGACCCGTGACTGCACTCAAGCCCTAATTCTAGGAGTACAATGTGCTTCGCATCAAGTTCTTGGGAGACTGCTACTACTGCGTGTCCGGGGTGCCAGTGAAGAACGATCACCATGCGAAGAGTTGCGTGGATCTCGGCCTTCGGATGATCAAAGATATTCGTGATGTCAGGTACTTATGAGTTGATTTGTTTGAAAAAGATAAACCGAAGTTCAAATCGATGCAGTTGCAATTTTTAGAACGAAGCGAAAGCTGGACATTGATATGCGCATCGGCGTGCATTCAGGGAGCATTCTGTCTGGCGTAATCGGAGCCTACAAGTGGCAATACGATATCTGGTCCAAGGATGTGGACATTGCCAATCGCTTGGAGTCCAGTGGAGCAGCTGGGTTAGTCTTGTCTATTGCTTTCATTTCGATTAAGTATTTATTTATTTGTTCTACAGACGAGTTCACGTGAGCCAGCAAACATTGGAGCTACTGGACGGTGAGTATATGTACGAAGAAGGAACCCAAATGGCCAAGGAGGATGAGGTATTGAGAAAATATCACATCCGAACGTATCTCATAAAGCCGCAAAGGGTAAGAACTTTCCGCACTCTCCACAGTCAAGGTTTATATTTATGTATAATTTGCAGTTCTATCAAACTGGAGAGTACAAGAGACAGTCGGTAGGTGCCCGACGCATGATCGAATCATCAAGGGTAACGTCTTGTTCTCTGGCCTTTCTCATTTTCAAATCTACCATTTCTAGGGTCCGAAGGTCGATACTTCAGTGAACTTCATGCAGAACACAATTGAGCAGTACAATCAGATTCGGATACAAGCCAAACTTGAGATGAGTCGCGAGCTGGACAAGATGCCAATTGGAAAATTTCAGTAAGCATTGCATCCACTGGAATTGTTTTTGAATAAACTTATCAAAAATATATTGAACTCTGAAAGAGCCTCGAGGATTTGCTTTGGACCACCGAAAAGACTGACACAGGACGAGATGGAGGAGCAAACCTTTCGAAGTAACGTAACGACGTTTTGCTTATTTTTCAAAGACTGGCGCTGGGAGTTTAAGTATATGATTGAACCGGACGTGATGTTAAAATACAGTATTCTTATCGGATTCATCACTTATTTTGGAATTCTTTCCGTGCAAGCTATTAATAAACCGTAAGTTGTAAGGATTAGTTATAACTATTTTTCCTTTCTGTTTTGCTCCATTCTATCTGATCATGGCAGCTCTATTCCACAGCACGATTGGGATATTGTGCAATGATTTCGTCGTATATCGGTACATATCAGACATAGCATACTTACGCAGAAGTATGTCAATTTGTGTCTGATGCATCGGTTGTCTGTCTTCGTAAGAAAAGAATCCATTTGGTCTTTGATGTGCAATTTAGATACGATTGATTGAACCAAATCGAAAACTTGTGTAGTGCATGTTAACAAGTGTTATCGGAAAATGATAAAAATACACTTTTTATAGAAATTTCGACCAATGTTCTATACAGCCGATATGTCACACCATGGAGGGTCTGAACCTCAGCTAAAGAAGCCTTTCATCAGCTTCAAAGTCTCCCATTAATATTTTCAAACACTTAATCTCCATCTTAACCGACATCAAACGCAGAATAACTCAAAGGAGCGGCGAAATGTCTTCGTCTTCGAGCTTGTTTGAGAACGCTTCGCTCCGTTTCATTGGGGTAATTTATTTGAAACTATGAATGAGACTATGAATTTCACGAACACTAGATGGGCTGATCTAGTTGCCTGAATGATCTTCCCCACGCTACGTCCAAATCTTTATTTTGAACTCTATAGATTGTGTTCTTCGCTACAACGATCGCCGGCTTCATGACTATATTAGTTGGATTAACTTCCGAATGAATCCACGTGGCAGCACAATGGATCTTACCTGGTCTAAATGCATTCTATGGCCACTACTAACCATCAGCCTGTCTATATCTGTATCATGCATCAAGCTGACTAACACCGATTAAGGTATTGGAGCTATCCGTCTTCTTAGTTGGGATTTTTAATTTGTTTCCAATCCTTGTCTCTTTACAATGTTTCTGCCCAAAGAGATTAGTAACATCTAGCTTCCCCATAAAGCTGATAAAGGAAAGGACCAAACACATCATTTCATGGATTTGAATGCGGAATATTCTTGTCAATGCTAAGCGGTCCTATCTGAGAGCGAGTTCTTTAAAGTGCCGTTGTCAAGGGTTATAGCCTTGAGGGATGGTCCCTCTAATTTTGGAAAATATTGATCAATTAAACAACTTTTGTTTTCCACTAATAGACTTTGTCTTAGAAAGCTATGATTCCGCAGTGATCTTCCAATCTTCCCAATTGCAAGCATTTGGCATCAACTATTGACCCAAATGTTAGTGTACCTTTGTAGAACACCAAAGTTTGAGCTAAATCATGTCCACAGCTAACGAATGTCTCCAAATAGTCGATCATTTATAAACTGCCTTCAATTGAGGACACGTAGATAATTGTTTTTTTTTTTTTATTTGTTTACTTGTTGAATTATATTTTTGTTTAAATGTATCTTTCTAGACAAAGCAACATGTTTTGGATAATAAATGCATTCGCAGGCGTTCTGCTTGTCTGCTTCATCATTATCACGTGGTTTAAAAAGCTTTGGATAATATTCAACCCCTCAGCTGACGAAGAAGTAGACAGTCAGGGACGTACCAAGCCCAAAAACAAGGTGTCTGCATACTTCTATGGCATATCAGACCTTTGGATGCGAAGCATTTACGCAAGATGTTTTATATATCTGACGATGGTCATAACACTATGTGCCAGCTCACTGCTTCAGTTGGTAGGCTTTTTTTTACCGAGTAAAGAGTCTTCGAAAATCTATGGAAAGTAATTGCAATTATATTTTCCAGATCGACTGTCGACAATTTGAGAGCACTGGGGAGAACACGTTAAACAGCACGCTGCCCTGGGAGGGAAAACACAGCTTATGCTTCAATCCATGGGTAAGATGTTTGAACTGAGTTTAGGCGCAAGTCACAAACTGGAATTCACATTCACAGGCGATAACTGAGAGTTTGGTTCTTACAATTTGTATGAATTTCCTGTTCACACGGATTCCGTTTCTCATAAAATTCCTCGTGGGACTCATTATCGTTATCGTGTACTCGTATTTTGTTACTGGAAAATATGCGTACATTTACCACAGCAGCCCGTCAACAAATCTGGGCCTGAACTCGGAGTATGCGCACCTGCTGGTGGTATTCATTTCATTTGGAATTTTTCACCTCATGGACCGTCAGACCGAGTACATATCAAAAGTTGATTACAAGTAAGTTTTTAAGAGTTTAGAATTTATCTTGTCATCAAGTTAAATTGGTCTCTCCTGTTGACAGTTGGAAGCGTCAGTTGCAAAAGAAGCAGGAAGATGCCCATGTCACAAACGAAACAATCAAAATCTTGGTTCACAATATTCTACCGGCTCATGTTGGTGAGTTATTCATTTAAAGCACATTAAATGCTTAGAGGAGGAATCTTATATTACCTAGCGACGAATATTTGCTCAGTCTTGTGCGGATTCCCACCTTGACCGCATTCTTTAACCTATTTGTCTCTAAATATGCACTTCAAGATGCCTCTGTAGCCACACCACCCAGTCCTTTCCAGGAATATCAGAATTTAATTTATTACTACATTTCACACGAGAGGTGCACCCCTGTGTACCACTCCGCAGATCCTTGTAACACTGAATCGATCCCGTTGAATGCTGAGGGTTATTGCTTTCGGGTCCATGTTATTGAATATCTTGGAAGCTAGGCGGTCGGAAATTGTTCCCTTTAAAAGAAAGGAGGATAAATCCTTTGGTTTTACATATGTGTTTATCATATAGGGTCAGGGTACGATTCAGACATCACTGGACGATAATAATCTTAAGAGAAAAGCGCTATTAACTATATTTCGCTCTGAATAAAATGATCGAAAAATATATAACTTGTCTTGGCAACACATTCCATTTGATGTGCGTGTTTGCTATTTTTTGTGTGTCGATTGTGGATCTATTCGATTTACATATTTGCTATCATTTGTAGATTTAGTCCTTGTAGTATACAGCTTGTCTAGGGTGTGACGCCACACTACTGCGCCATCCAACAGAAAGAGTTTCACTACAGTGGTATGATCCAGTAGTCTACCAAAATGATGAGGTTTTGTCTATTTCTTTCAATTGACGATTGTGTCTAGGATGTTCCTAAATTGACCGGAAGTTCCCGCTCTTCCCACAGACGTTTTAAATTATTTCGGCAACTACAATTGCATCTCATAAACTCATCTTGAATTTCTGTCCGTTTACTCAATTCCATCCACAGCCGATATTTACATGTCAAAAAAGATGAAGAACGAGCACTACTTCGAGGAGTACGACAACGTTGCTGTGATGTTTGCCACAATTCGCAACTATGACACGGAGAAAGTAGGTCTCCGAGTTTTAAACGAGATTATCTGTGATTTCGATGAAAAGGTATGACTTTGTGATATTCACAAAATGTGCCAACTTGCATCACATTTTTCGTTTAGCTCACATCTTACAAGGGCCCGCTTAAAATCGAAAAAATAAAAGTAGCTGGATGGACGTACATGGCTGCTTGTGGCCTCGACACAACCCGCTGCGAGTCAACAATGACGAGGGCCAGCCACAGATCCTCCGGGCTCATGCCAAATGGCAGGCGAAGTTACAACAATAGTATGCTGATTGCATCTGCGTTAAATGGATCATAATCGCTAATATTTGTACCTTTTCAGCGTTGCGAGGCAGTGACTTTCAAAATTTAAATGGTATCCTCGACGACAGAGGTCCCTCCACATCGAAAAAGGCCAGAGAACGAAAGGTAAGCAGCCGACAAGCAAACAACGTTGTTTATGTTATGGCACAGTTCGCCCTGGACCTCATGAAGACATTGCACAGCTTTAATGTTGAGAATTTACAGTGTGAGAACAATCAATCGGAAGTGGGGATGTTGCGCATAGGTAAGCAACAATTTCTTGAAATAATGAATGCTTGAGCCGAGAAATTGTATGAAATCTGTGATAGGCATCTCCAATGGGGAGATTATGGCGGGTGTGGTAGGATCTAGCAAGCCACACTACGATATTTGGGGCAATGCCGTGAACATGGCATCCAGAATGGATTCAACCGGAATTCCCGGAAGTATTCAGGTACTTGGACACGATATTGATTAGCTATTTGATGGATTTCTACTCACTGCATGTTCATTTGTATTTGAAGGTGACTGAAGATACTGCAGAGATATTAAAATCGTTTGATATTCAGTGTAAGTTTAGAGGAATGACCTTTGTTAAGGGACGTGGAAATATACCAACGTACTTCGTTGGAATTGATGAACATTTGAATTTCATCAAAGAGACTCGATGCAATGGAGAAAAATTGACGATAGGTTAGCATTTAAGAATAGACAGACAGATTGTAATTTTAAGAGGACTTTAAATACTAGCTAAATGGTGACACAAATAAATTTAAGAAAACTCAAGATTGTGTGTCTGAATCAATTGTATGATGCTGTTGGACACGAGGGATAGTCAACATGTTTATCCTGCCGAGTCGTAGTCGTGTTTGGCAGTCAAATAACGGAACAGAATGATTTCAATGTTTGAAATACATAAGTAAGTAATCATCTGACTTCGTTACATTCTAACTAATAGTCAATCAAGTTCAGACTAAGCCGCACGTTGTCGTGAGGAACGCAAGGTTCTTGGTACGCAACACTCGATAAATCTATGTTGGGTGACAATGAAATAGTTGGCGAAGTTGCCAATACTGACCCATCCCAGGCAATCCAATGAATTGGAGATGTTAAGAGCGTTTTGTACGAAGCGGTCCTAGAGTGGGTGGTGTAGGGTGTTAGAGAAGATGATGTTATTCAGAAGGTGGTGTTCTTCTTCTGTTCTTCAACTACATGTGAAATCATGCGCATCCACATGGTCTAAGTTCGATAGTGGTAAAGCCCACAAGCTCATTTAGTGCTTGGTCACAATCGTCTGAAGTGTCTTCGTATCCGAATGGGCCTTGTCTATGACTATAAATGCAGCAGCTATGGCGCCGAATACCACCAGTACCGTACAGTCAAGAGGCAATTGAGTAGAAGAGCCCTCTATCGAAAGACCAAGCTAACATTATACAACACCTTAATCATCCCAGTCCTGCTCTAAGGCGCGGAAGCATGGACAATCTCAAGAGCAGATTAAGAAGCATTTTGTCTTTACGAGAGAATAGTTCTGCGTTCAATCTGTAGTCCTGTTTGCGTTGAGGGTATTTGGAGAAGAAGATTCAACCACGAACTGAACGGGATGTACAGCGATATGAGTCTAGCCAGGCGTCTACAGACTCAACGCCTAATATGGCTAGGCCATGTACAGCGTATGGACAAAACTTTTCCAGCCCGAAGAGTCTTGCACTCCGCACCAGTAGAAGCTGAAGAGGAAAAATGCAAGGAGATATTCATGTTCTACTTCCCTTGCTCCTTGAATCTATTATACGGTTTCTTGTGTGAGCAATTGAAACCCTACTCCAACCGGGGAAGGTGGATCCATGAATTTTGTAAAAAGTATGCCTGAAATATAATATAAGGATTCCACTACTCTGAACTCTCCCATTTTTCTTGGTCATTGACATGGTGTAATGCTGGACGAAGTTGGATTTCTCCTTACTAATTTATTTCTGAAAAGAGGATATTTCTCACTATTCCCGGTAATCTGAGAAATAGAATACCGGAAGAGTACTTCCATGATCTGCAAAACATGAAAATATTCATTTGCTTTACATTTCCTATTAGATTTATTAAGACATCGAGATGGTGGACAATAATAATAATAATGCAGCATTCTCCCAGAGCATAAATAAAGATTTAATTGCTACGTGGCACATTCTCTAAATCTAATCTAACCTACGAGTACCTCGTCCTAACTTCCTTTGTCACAGCTGAACAGTTGAGTATCTTTTCCTACAGTCAAACAATTAAAATGACTTGTGATATTCTGAAAAACTCAAATAAGAGGCATAAATTTGAATGTGTTGAGAACACAAAATAAATTTGACCAGGACTCCAAGGAAAACATGAACAAGCAAGTCATAAATAAAATGATCAATGTCGAAGTCACAATGGCTGAAATAAATTAATGGTAATGATTACTTGAATTTCCTTAAAGGCAACCTACGCCAAAACGATGTATGTTTCGTAACTTTTTTTGTCTTATGACCCGCTGTACATATCGACTTTCGGGTATCCTCCCATATATTTCTTAAGGACATGGCGTTAATATTTTGTACTATGTATTTTGTGATTAGGTCATACGTAAGCGGTTTTTTCCATTTGAGGTTATTTGTTTACTCTTAAAGTTTCGTGAATGTTGGAGGTTTCTTATAATCGCACAGGAAGCTGCCAAATTTCAAGATCGCTTTACCAGCCAGGGTGCCAGCCATACATGCCATTTTGGTGAAAGGAATACGAAATTAAGGTTAAAAGGGGATTAATTATCTACTGACCGATAAATCAAGACACCCTGTATAAGCATATGAGCCAGATCGTATTTGTGGACACTGCTCTCAACTGCGTGAACCGCAAGAGGAATTACGGACAAATGCAAAAAACCGCTTTGGTTAATGAGATACGAAAATGACCTGATACGGCGATGGGACTAAAGGATCGGTAACCTGATCCTCCATTTGTGTAAACTCTATTGGCTCCATCACATTTTCAGTACATTTCACAAATGTTAAATTAAGTAGATACGTGAATGCAGTGGCATCAGTGAAAGCAGTCGCCTCTACCCAGCTACACTTGTGAATAAAAAACTTGCTTCACTTTGTATACATATAAGTAAGTTGTAAATTTATATAAGTATATATGCATGTTATTTTATGTTACATAATGTACATCAATTGTATGTTTAATTTAAAACATTTAGATTTAATGATTAACAAAGAGATTGGCATTTTAGGTGTACATATAAAGTTAAGTATCCACGTATATACACATACATATATGCACCACAGGCATTGTGCTTATTTCGAATAGAGAACATCAATAATTTTGTCTAGTAATAGACATGTACGTAAATGTAAAAATAAGGTAAACAAAAACATTTATAAAAAATAGAGGTATATGTAACTTAAATACAAAAGTCGATAACTTAGAAAAGGAAAACTGATTTAAATGGAAAATCTTCATCCGAGGTGTCTGCGTTTGCGTGTCATGGACACCGGATGTGCACTTATTCGTTGACTCCAGTAAGAAGAACTGCATCCTCGGGTATAGGACGGCGCTTAAAACTTGGCTCGGTGCTAAGATACATCACCAAGCTACCGAATATAACTAAGAGCACACCCATTACGTTAATCATGTAACCAGAGCTGGGCAGTGACGAATAGGACGATCTGGAAGAGAAATACATTTGTATGAAATACATTCAAGCTCAAACTAATCTACTGACTTACCCTAATGAGAAGAAAGCCTTCTCAGTCAAGCCCAATAGTGCTGATGCAATTGCTAAGACGAATCCGAGTAAGCCAAAGTATATATGAAACGGCATCATGGCGATTTTGTAGTTATCCTTAAGACTGGGATAGAGGAAGGCAACGAATCCGGCAACGTATTGACAGGTGAAAAGTATGACGGCAAAGAGTCCAAGCCACGAGTGCAAAGAGTACATGTTCGGAATTGGTGGAACCGCAAGGTTGTGCGAATCAAAGGCGGTTTTAAGCCCAATCACTGTAAGAACGAACGCAATCATGTGGATCGTTGCGTGTGTGATTTTCAACGGCTTTTTACGAGTTTGGCGTAGACCACGGTAGACGAGTATTGCTAAAAAAAATAATAGAATTTGTATATATGTTTTTTTGTCTTAAAATCAAATTTCTCATGTGGCTTGCATGCTTAATACAACGCATCAACGAGTTGTAGTTGCTCGAAACATGCAAATATGTAGATATGAAAAAGATGTCAGATTGCATTAATTAAAGAAAATACCTAAGGAGTGAAACCGTTGGTGCAAGGGGAATACTGCAACACTCCCGAATTAAAATCCCGAAGAAAAGATAATTACATCACGCCAAGGCAATCATCTACCGCATCCTAATCCCACAAAAGGATGATTAGACGGCTGGCCAGAAATGTGATCTAGATCAAAGACGGATAAATTAATTGACATTAAAGTCCCCGCACATTAAAACTCCGGAAATAATCCTGTCACTCCGACTTGCAAATCACTGAAGTGCATTCCAGGCAGAAGTTAAGACAGTTCATTTTCTGGAGACGATCGTGCAAAATTCTCTCGCCGACATAAGGCGCACGATCTTCCAGAAGTTCGTACAACTGTTAGCATATGCGGATGATATTGATTTGATTTACAAAACATTTAGGCTTTTGCTGGCATTCGGACGAAAGCGGCTAAAATATATCTCGCTGGAACTAGGAAATAACGAAGCATATGATATCCTCAAGAAAGAACATACAACATCGACATTGGCTTAGATCGATTTAGAGGGAGTGTCACAATGGGGTTCTGTAACTTCGAGATATTTCGTGTTCACCGACTTCGAGGCATGGCCAATGATGAAGAGTTTCTCTTGTGATCTTTGATCCTATTAACCTTGATTGGATCTGGAGAAGAAGATTCCATCAAGAACTGAACGATCTATAAAGGACATGAGACTAGCCAGGCGTCAACGGAGTCAATGCACAAGGTGTCTCTGCCATGTAGAACGCGTAGACAACACCGCTACAGTCCATAGTGGGACAACACTATAGAGGACGCCCACTTAACCGCTGGCACAAGGTAGTGGACGAGGGCATCAGCACATTTGGAGTGTGTAATTGGCTAAATTTGTTGGTTGAAGCCCAGGTCCATTTCGGACTGTGGTACCATCAATAGAAGAAGAAGGATAGAAATAGCGCAATGGACCCTAAACTAGAACTATGCTAGTTGGGAAAGGCCTTGCCCTCCTCTCGCCAATACCCCCCCTTAATAAAATCTTACTATCAATGGCAGTGAACGTGCGAGATGGCAAGTATTATAATCCCAACCAACTAGCCTATAATACGGCCAAAATGATCTTGCCCAGATCGGATTAGCTGCTTTCCTTCACCGGGCTAAATATCAGTCAAGTAATCGTGGTCACTACAGGAAACTACCCCTTGGGAGATCGAAATATTAGGCGTCATTGCAAGCCATATACGCAGAAGGTGCATGGACGAAGCAGAAATAGAAAGCAGATTTTACCTATTCGGGTCTGATGTCTCGCATCACAAAACTCCGATTTAGTGGTTCGTGGATCAACTCCAAGTGACCCGAGTTACAGTACAATGAACCAGTCAGAGCTAAGTGCATTCCATAAGCCATTTCAGCCTACCTTGCTAACTGGGGTGTAAGTCCGTCGTGGTACTTTCTTTGGCGGTCGGTGTACCTAACATGCATTTATTGGATGGCGCCTCAAGCCGTATTGGATCTGGGCGTAGCTTCTACAGCAACCACTCGTGTTGTACATGCTATTTTTCTCCGACCCGTGAGATTTCAGGAGCCTATTTTAGATACACACTTTTAGCGACTCGAAAGAGGTGGGGCTGTGAATATTCTAGGCATACCCGGAATGGATCCTAGACGCCATTGGTTTAAAGTGCGTAGGAGTCGACGCAAATACCCCAAACGCGACCACCAACCGAACATACTCAAATATTTTTTTTAAATGAAAATATATTTCGTTACGAGATTTAGCCTTGGAGTAGGTAGGTTAGGTTAGGTATAGTCGGCTGCTAACGAAATCGCCAGCACACTTAGACTTGGAGAAAGGCGCATTCTAATTCGTTGTTGCGAGTCGCATATGCGATGACTAAAGTTTAAAATATGCACTTATACACGTTATCACAGTATTCACAGAAAACCATGTATTTTTTTGGACACAACTTCTTGGAAGCTAATCAAGGTTCGCAGTGGTACTTATACCAAATATTTATTCAAAGCTAACGACGAAATACTTCAAGCTGTTTAAGGAGTAGCGAGTAGGAAGACAAGAAGCATGATGTACATAATATGTACCTCATTTTTTGTAAACAATGAAGATCTGCTTCGACAACAGTGAAAATTTAGTTCAAAATTAGCTCAACTAATGACACAGTCGATATTTGTCAACAGAAATATTTGTGTAAGCAAAATGCTTCAGTATTCCGCCAGTATTACGAAGAACAATGGATAAAGACTCGAACAACGATACGGCGTACTTTATGTAAAATATGCATACACTGACCTTAGCGATGAATTAACAATGTTCTAAAGTTGTGTACTTCAATAGAAAACTCTTTCCCACACTCGTCCCATTTGCTGAGTCACTAACAGTGCATACCTCATATACCAATTAGTTTCGAATCGTAAATCTGTTTGTTGATCACAAGATATCAGCAGTAAATAAACGACACGCTCCGCAATTTGTCGGCTATGCCGTGCGGAATGCTTTTTGTTTTAGAAACATCGTAAACATATTTCTATTTACGGCGTCGCATGAACATGTGGGTTAGTGTGTCCAAAACGAAAAATATTTAAGTCCACGCCCAAGCGCCAATACTTACAATTTCCATACAGAAATATGAACCCGATGGTCATTAGGAATGGATGCCAATTGAACTCCAGTTTCGGATTGCTGGAATCACCGAATCCTCCCAAGTGTAGGCTTATCCAGCTGCCCATTATCGTGATCAAGGTTATCCCTGTCATTTGTGTCACTAGGTACAGCACCTTAAAGTTGCTCAGCGATAGATTATCATTTCGATCGTCCATCTTGTCTGCAAATGAAAAAAAAACAATAGATTTAAGAACAATAAAAAAATATAATTTTAATTAATTTTGTATGTTAGTCTGTGAAATGATTAACCTAGGCGTGGTGGAGTGGGAGCGATGCCGTCAACATTTGACTCAACGGTCGCCTCTGTTCTATTTTGGATTTCCATGATTTCTGAGGGCAAACTATTTTGAAGGTGCGCTGGTGCCGTATGTTGCCACAAAACTAAACCTCACTCGATAGCAAAAGCTAGCGGTGCATGAATTCACGTTGCCGCACAGTAATTATATGTGCACTCACGCACGCGATAAAGTGAAAACGAAAAAGGCACTTTGCACCACGAGCAAAAGAGATGAATCGCTTTTGGACGACTTCAAGATACTAACAAAGCAGCATTTCTTGATTCGTCTACTCTACTCGAGCTAAACAGCTGTTCCACTATCGGCCCGTGGCGCACTGTAGCCGCTTGGTTGGCTAGAGCAGAGACACACTCACACAGACGATGTTTAAGTGAGCAGTGTATCCAGAGTTTTATCAGCAGAGTCTGCGGCTGGCTGTTGATCAGGGAAATACTCGTACTCTGTGGAATAATAAATCGGGTTCGTTGTGCGCTTGCCAGTATTCAGTACGTGACTGCAAAATGAGAACATTATTAATTAACGGAGGCAATAATTAAATTTGTATTTATTTAATTCATTACTCATGACCGGCTGGATGGGGAAGTGCGGGAGCTATCGTCAGCGAATTGCGTATTAGCTTGCTGTTTGCAATCGGCAGCAATTAATAAGGAGTGCTTCTGCTCATCGGTGCATGGTTTGCTTTCGTTTGATATGGAGGCGATGCACCTTGCATGAAATATTCATGAGTGATTGCTTAACAATTTGTTTCTAAATAGATTTCAATGGGCAAGGCTAAGCAGGGTGGAAAATGCGACAGGAAAAGGCATACCTTATGAAAACAGCCTTTCGCAGTCTGAGGTTTAATAAGAGAAAACAGAACGGTTATACTTTTATTGCTGCACTTTGTGATCACTGTTGCCACTTAACATTGCGGTAGAAACCGAAGAAAAAATGGGGTCTATTTGAAAAAAGTGTAGTAGGTCTTGTTTATGTATTCCATTTCTAAGAAATTGTACATTCTGCACTGTTTTTAATGAAATGAAACAGCTTCTCATTCTCTTTTATGTTCACCGTCCTTGTTCCTTTGTTTTTTTTCAATTGTATTGTGAGAAGGTATTTTGAAACAAGAAACAACAAAATAAGTGGAATAAATAGAAAGAATCAGAATGTGTGGTTGATTTTACACTTCGAATAGTATATCTAGTTTGATAATTCTGCTTATAGAAGCAGATCTACCACAACTGTGGATAAGTCCTAAGCCTGTTTGTGATTTTCTATGATACTGCTGAAGTGGATCATTTTTGACGACAGACAGCGGTCAATGCGCAAAAATGCATTGTTTTGCGAACCGCGGAATCATTGGCCCGTATTTTTTTCAAAGTTGGCCGTGAGGACAGCGTTATCGTCAATGGTGCCCGCTATCGTTCATTGATTTCGATGCACCAGTTTTCGGGTACGGTGACCATATTCATATTCAAAAAAGACGACGCTCTTTAATTAAACAAAATTTTAAAAAAGCGATATTTATTCAAAATATTTGTACTTTACACATCAATCAGTGGATGAAAGTTTGCGATTCATTCACTATAGCAAATACCAGATGACAGAACTGAATTATTCAAACCAGTGCCTTCTAAACTTTGTGTTTAAGTAATTTAGGACCTACGGAAGAAAGTACTTTACTGCTTACTTGCGTACTTTACTTCAAGAAGAAGAAGAAAAAAAGACACTTAGGCCAAAGTAGGCCCATTGTGACACCAAGCGGATTGACTTCTCCTAACATCAGAACCAGTCGGTGCTTGCAGTGAAGTGACTTAGCTGGCCTATGCTGACGCTGTTTAGCTCATTGAGATTATTGAAATAGTAGGCCCCTATCAATTTCATCGGCATTGCCTGGTATGTCACAGAGTCCCGGCACCCACATGAGTTGAATGTTGAAATGCTCAGCCATCTCGTTAGGAGACAGCCTCCAATTAAGGGATGTTTTGAGTTAAACATGACATTGTCCAGGGATTTTATAGCGGCCTGACTGTCCGAACAGATGGTGATATCCCTTTTTGATATCACGTTGTTTTTTAGCCATGACGACGCCTCTTTAATCGCTATGGTTTCTGTCTGAAAAACGCTGCAGTGATCATGGAGCTTCAAAGAGATAACAATGTTGAGATCTTTGGAATAGACACGCGCACCCACCCCTTCGTTAGTCTTCGATCCGTCTGTGAAAATAAGCAGAGGATCATCCAACATCTGCCTATCAGACATCCAGTTCGATCAGGAGGGAATGCTGATAGAGAAATTCTTCTCGAAGATAGCCTGGGCTATTAGACGGTCAGTGTCGCTGGGAAGGAAGTTGAATTCCTTGAGAATGGTTGAGTGGCCGATGTTGAGTTCGGACCACAGTCGGAATGTTTTGAGTCTCAAGACTGTGCTGGCTGCTTTTTGTTTTCCGAATAATTCCAGTGGTGGAAGGTGGAGGAGAATATATTCAGTGCGTCTGACTAAGTACTTCTCAGTGCTCCGCTGATGCACTTGCAGGCCAGTCTTTGTACTCGATTGAGTGCCTTGCTGTTGATAGCTTTGTCCACCAAACTGAGACTCCATATAGAAGTGTGGATGTGACAATCGAGATGAAAATCCAGTGAGCGATGCGTGTTTGTGAGCCCCATTTGCATCCAATGGCTTTTTTGCAGCTAAAAAGGGCAGAAGAGTCTTTCTTGACCCTATCCTGGATGTTGAGTTTCCAGTTTAGCTTGTTATCAATCCTGAGACCCCGAAATTTCACACTGGCAGTTAGGTGTAATATAGTGCCACACAGCAATGGGGGTCAAACTGAAGGATTTTGTATCTTCTGGTAAAGACTACAATATCCGTTTTTTGTGGCTTAACGCCGAGTCCGCATGCTTGTGTCAATGCTTCCAGCTTGTCGAAGGCATTCTGCATTATGTCTCTGAGAGTAGAGACGTAGTATTAATAACAATCCATTTAGCGCTAAGTTCCAAAATCGGTATATAAGTACTTTGAATTCTATCTTAAAACATTATTATAAAAAATCTCTCGTTTCAGTTGTTTGTTTTTTTTGTATGCGTCCTATTCTCAATTTTTGTCTTTTTTGTTTGTTAATTTCAGTTATATGTCTTTGCACTGGTGTTTGATTGCTTTGTTTATTTGTTTTCGGTTCACAGAACTTAATAGTATAAATAAATATAAGTTCGTCTTTTCTTGCGGAAACAAATTGCAGATAGTCTAAAAATAGCTTTCGTTAAAGTTGAATTGTATTTATATTATTTTATTACTTATTATATTTTTACTACATAATTTTATATAATTGTTCCATATGTTTATATATTGGAGAGTTACTAATTGTTAATGCATTTGTTCATTTAATAAACCACACAGCCGAACTTTTTATACAACTCTGCAGTTTTGACAATCAAACACTTAAATATCTGTCTTTACAGACTGTTGCCAAAACCCATTGTTAAATATAAAACGGCGATATCCATCGAAGATCTTGAAATTATGATAGTCTATGATGAAACGGTGACTCTTCCTCGTGATTACAAGCTTCACATAGAAGAGCACAATGAACAATTCTTGTCGAAAATAATGTCTAGCACTTCTTTTTCATTTAATTCTGTTATATTTTTGTACAATATTACCTGTGGAACCACTGGCAAGTTTCGTATAACTGAAATTCATATTGTTTTGTACACGCAAATTAATCAACCGCCAAAAAAAAAACAAAAAATAAATGAGAACTGTTCCACTTTTTCTTCAAACGAAGGGTTCACACTGAGAACAGGTTGTCCGAATGGGAGTCGCGATTTCGAGATACTGACGAGAAATACATAATGTCTCCATTACCGCGCGTTGATTGTTAATACATTACACCCTTAATACTTGGCTACATGCGTGCAGGCGTTTGTCTGATTTGCGGTTAGAACTCTGTTGCTTCTTGTTTTTGTTTACATCAATGATAAATCTGTAAGACTGAACTTGGACGAAGCGTGACTTACACATATCTTTTAAAGCCACAGAAAACACAGTTTAGCATCACATTTGTTAATTGAATGACAACATTAAAATCGTATGTAGAACTCGCGAGTTGCCTTGTGTTGTTGCTTGAAGGAGAATATTCAATCATTAACGCGGCTTTAAGAGTCTTTGATTCATAGCAGATGACACTAGCAATTTAAGTAGCTCCCACAGTCAGAGAGGTACCTGAGCGAAACTGGTCGCAATTAGATATAGCTCATAATATAATAATATGGGTGGCGCTACAGCCCGTAGAGGACCAGGGCATAGATTCTCGGCAACCACTCGTGTTGTGCGTGCTATGGTTTTCTTCTTCTATTAGCTTGAGCATTTTATTATTTAAGTTCAACAAAACGTTGCGCTGACTTAGTTCTCGATCTGATCACTTACAATCAATTGAAGAAAATGGAGTGTGATGTGACTTACGGTCACTTCCGAGCTCATGAATCTATTGTTTGATCTCGGTCTTGAGTAACTTGTTTAGAAATAGTATAGCCTCTCCAAGTCAGTCCCAGTTAGGGCAATCTTATTGAGTATTTTCAGTCTGTCTGCATCTAAGCCTGGACATTCGAGTAGTGAAGGTTTCATTATCTCTTTGGCCTGTTCAGAGGTCCCTGTGATCTGTACAACCAGCCTGGACTGGATTTTCTTATCATAAAACCTGCGCTACAGTCTGGAAAGGTCCTTAACTAACAAAAGTTCACTGAGGTCCCACGGTTTCGCGGGAGTCCTCAATTGCGATGTCCCACTGGTGCGGAACAATGAGACTCTTCGGGCTGCAGCAGTGTTTTCGATGCGCTCTACATAGCTAAGCTACCTTACGCGTTGGATCCATATGAATCTGGTTTCATGTCGATGTACAGCCCATACAGTGGTTGAATGTTCTTCTTCAAGTGCCAACAACGCAAATAGGACCGAAGATTGAACACAGAAGTCTCGCAAAGACCAAGAGCTTCTTCATCTGGTCTCGAGATCTTCGACGGCTTCGCGCTGGGCAGCAGGACAGGGTTGATCAAGGACTTATGTATATACACTCGGCTTCGTCCTCCTTAACAGGGAGCTGTAGTGTTATTGTTGGGAATGTGCCATGAAATCATCGAAGAACTAAGCCACTAGGTGTAAGAAGGGCACTGTCAAGCAGAGGACGCTGATATATGATCGCTTCCTCCCTATGCTTCTTGCAGAATGATAAACGTACGCTTTTGTAAGCAACTGAGACAGCAAATGAAGCACAAGTTTTATGATAAGCCTGATATGAGCGAGTATCAAAATAAAGAAAATCTTAATTGTATCACGTTTAGTTTACCATTTACATGAAATAATCTAAGAAAAGTAAATGGCAAGCATTGATCTATGAACCCAAATAATGTATGCATCTTTGCAATATTGCTATATTTTTGTTTACAATCAAAAAATCACCCTTTACAGCAGAATAAGATAACTGACCACGAACGATATCGCACTCCATAAAAACGTCATATGTGTTTATCAGGCACATTGTTACGTATGAGAAAATCTCAAGTGGAAATAAATGGGAACAATATAGATAAATAAAGTGTACACAGTGCAAAGCAATGCAGTCGCATTAACTAACGACACGTTGCAGTTGGTTTTTCTCTCGTCGAAATTGTCTAAAATGAAGGCTACGTGAAAATCAAGAACTAATACCGAAAATCCAATTTGCATTGTTTTATTTCAGTAATTGGTCTATTCGAGATAAGAATACATTTAACAAACAAAGAAATAATAATATTCCAAAATTAAAAATAAATACGAATTACGATTAGACACCTATGTATGTATGTATACAGGTCATATGACAATAGATACATACCCGTGCATACAGCCCGGCGGTATGTTTTTTTTCAAAACGCTTTGCGACTGACAATTGGTAAGCTCTAATCGATCCAAGAGACTTGTTAAACGCGATAGCTCCCCATAACACCAACACTCCAATCTATGTTAATCACATTAAATATATACCAAGACAGTTTATCCAAAAAAAAAACAACATAAAACTACGTGTTATCTAAACCCAATTCACACAATACCACTTCGGAAAATCCCCTTGTCCAGTTCCATTACCCGTTCTACAAGAAACTTCATGTGGCGACTAGTCAATTTGGTTCGATGTTTCAATTTGTAAGTGCTGAAGATTTGATCGTTTTATCATCGAAAAAAATCATATGGCATCAACATATGGAGTGAATGCAATAAATTTGAAAATAAAATCGATAACCCTGAGTCACGAAGTGAAGTTCACAGGCAACCGGTTCATTCGGTCTCCAGAATGTTGCCACATATGATATCCCTACCTTCAATTGACCTAAGACCTTCAGAGTTGTCCACTACACTTACCTTCAAATAATTGTTTCCACCACACGACTGTACAGTTGATTGTTTTGTTTACCTCCGTCAAAAAAAGCAATATTTAGAACACAGCACACTTTAAGTCTAAACAAAAATAGGTGAAAATATCTACGAATGTGGCAAAGTGCCAACTTCCATACGGGAGTCAGAGAAGCAACAACTTGTCACGAAAAAACAAAACCACTGCTCCCTTGATATCAAAACGCGTACTCATACATAAGCGTGGAAAGAGCGCACGTCAGCCATAGATACTGGTTCTTCTGGCACACAGATTTTTGACAATCGAACAGCAGTGAGAACGTTCTGGCCGTCAATCAAGAGCAAGAGTTCATTTTTCCAGTTCTCTTCTATTTTTTCCGTAGTGTGGATTGTGGTGTGGTGCACTGACCATGAAAGCTGCCTGCCGCAAAGAGGGAAGTATCGAGTGACAGTCGCGTGCGTAGGTAAGTCGGAACGCCATATTGAATTACGCTATGTGTACATGGTATTGAGGCAGATGAAAGAACATGTGTAGTGGTTACGATTAGTTAATTATGTATTTGACCACAAAATAAGTCATTTGAAGAATGTTTGCGGTTGACCAAGCAAGAGAAGCGACTCTAAGAGAAACGACTAAGAGAGTCGTGTCGTTGCTACTGAAGCATTGGCCCCACTGCCCCAGTCGATGATGACGAATATGTGGGGAAAAGTAGTTTGCTACCACTAAGCGAAGGTCTATGAACAACAAGTAGTTATACTTCTCTACCTCTCAGGAGAAATGCATTTACAACTAATTTGCTGTCCATTTTTATATTTCGATGCGATAATTAATTAAACTTTTTGTGATATGAACGTGTGTGTGCAAAAAAATGAAATTGCTGACACTGACATTGCATTTCAATGAAAAATAAGGCCCGTGACAAAATGTCTCACTTATACATTGTCGAGATTGATAGTCTTTCCTTGAACTTTTCCGATCAGTGTCAAATTAGTTCCAGACTTAAATCGCTCTAATTGTATAAAAAAGTTGCAGCCCATGACAGAACCGATTGCAGGCTGTAGCGGAAAGACGTTAGTTCCTTAATGTCCTTCCCAGAGATCTCGTCAAGGGAGTTGAAGAAGGGTCTGCGAAACGCTCATCGACTGGTTCTAGCAAGTGGCGGGCTACCACAAATAAAATATGTTATGGTTTCCCTGTCAGCTGTGTTGTTGCAACTGCGACAATGTATGTTGCGTGGGATTAGTGGAATTCACTGCCGTGCGATTTTAGGTGTAGCCACAGTCTAGTCGTTGACCATCGCAGATGATATTCACATAGTCACGCGTTGCCAGCTGGCCATTGAAGAATTGATGGCGGTTGGGATGAACGAATACGGCTTTGTTATGGCTAAAAACCATGTCTGATCCGAGACAGACGTTCACTTTGCAACCGTTTTCCTAGAAGAAAACTGACATTAAACCGCTTTAAGCAATTCTTTCTACTTCGGTTGGTCCACACAACTTGGCTCGAAGGAAACTTGATCCACAAAATCCTGTCTGTCTTCAAAAGTATCTTCTGTCTGTTCTTTATCAGATATTCCCGTGTCAGCGATGAAAACGAATGGTGAAGAATTCATAACCACAAACTGTGCAAGGATATGGATGTCAGAGATCCATTCGACTAAACTGGGGCAGCGTGGACATGGACAAAGAAGGTGTTAAACAAAAACCGAAGGCCTCACGCACATGAGTAATCTGAAGTGACTTAAGGGTGCACTTATACCGGACTAGGTTCATTCGCGTTAGGGTGTATTCAGTTTTCAATCAAACGTAATAGTCACATAATAACACTTTTAATATGAATTCTCTCAGAATTGTAAGGTGTTCACCGATAGAGCAACGGCAATATCATCCGCATATACTATCAGTTTGCATCATTCTAGTTACTTACTTCTAGTTGTAGCAGCAGTTCATTTTAGGAGCGTATACGACAGTATTCTTCGCAAGGAACTATTCAAATTGGTTCAGGAATCCTGTCTCAGCCACATTGAGCGCATTAACATCAATTCTCCAGCTAAGGGGGTTTTCGAACCCAAGCCTGAATCTAAAGTATAAAGGCTCGACTAATATCTGAGGATATGACCCTCGATTGGTCACTTGATGAACTTCATAAAAATGTGGGTTGAAAACTATTTAAATTGTTTGGAAAATTAGCCCAAAACGTTTGGTTATATTGGGGCTTGGACTTACATACCACACATTTCAGCGCCCTAGTGGTGTCCAATCCACACACCCATTGTGGATTTGTATACAAACTGTCTATTCGAGAAACGGCGTGAGTTTTTATCATTCGAAACTTAGTGGTCTTGTCGTAATTTTTTTTCCCGAAATCGATACGAACTGTCACCCCTATTGTCTGTTTACGTGATTAAAATATTCTTATCGCATTATATTGAAATCATAATCGTAAGACATGCTTTTATTTAAAAATATCATTTACTTAAGTCTTCGGAAACGTGAATCGTCCGTCATCTACGCTATTATATTTTCAGTCAATCTGGAAGAATGTGACCGATTTTCATAAATATACTCCATTCCATGTATGTATATACTCTGCCAAAGAGAGGCACGCCCAGTGTAATTGTATAGATTTTCAAAGGCCGATACTATAAGCTCATGGCTGAGGAAGTATATGTATGTATGTGGGGTTCAATTGATTTTCATTCAACAAGTTCAAGTTCTGTGCTGATTTGATATTTCTGGTACTATGGCTGTGTCCACATGCCTGCTTTGTGCTTGGGAGTATAGGTATGTATATTCAAATGAAAAGTTTTTCTCTTAGACTAAGAGTAGATGAAGAAAATGTGGGTCAGATACTGAATTTATTCGCGATTCATGAATCGCAAATACAATTATTTAGGTACATGAATATGTATGGACGGTAGGACATAGATCCATACAGATCCCTGCCCTAAATCAATAATGTTGACATATTGTATTGAGGCAACGATACACAGGGGTGCTGGGAAGATTGCAATAAACATTACACTCTTGTCTGTCCAAACCAAAAACGGTATATCGGTCAAAATTATATATGACCGTTCATTTAATACTTGGTTAGTGTGCTTTAACATTCATTTTTTTCTAAGTTTAATCGAAAAGGCATTTATCAGCACGTATTTCAAACGAAACAGCGTTACCGCGCCAAATTCCAATTGCAAGATCATTAAGCCATCTCAATGTTCACAAAGCTTTTGTATCGCGAACCATTGATCCCTACAATCAAACTGAAACTACAGTCAGGTTTAAAGAAGCACAGAGAAACAAAAGGAATAATTCGAAGACTTAAGGCCAGCATGGATCTGAGCCTAGCCGCCTCATACAGCTCGCATAAATCAAGATCGACTTGAAAACAAAGCTACTCCCTTTATGTCTTCAGTACACTGGCAAGCAGATTCTCTGGCGTGCACACCCAATGGGTTACCCTATCTGGGGCATTTTAAAAGGTAAGGTTGACACAAATAAATATACTAGTGTTGATGTGCTAATGTTAGCACTTCGGCGAGCAGCGCATTTATAACAGTCAACCGGGTTGATCCCATTGCGGTCGATGTGATACACTCCTTCAGTATTTTTGATGTCCAATACTTCCGATATAAAATACCACGTTTTGATGATAGAACGTTGCAATCGATACGAACTGCTAGGATCTTCGCCGATCTTGGTAATTTGTACGCCGCCTGCACAAACTAAAGACCAAGGTGGGGGACATTGTCCCAAGAAGTCATCAAAGCAGCTGCCTGATTGTACTGGGTTTTACGAAGCCACAACAAGTGCAGGCAGGGGCATGTAGCGATACTAGATGCTTACACTAACATAAACGACAGAAAGTCATCGGACTTCTGAGTAGAAAAAAAAAATGGCGAGAAGAGCGCGATCTGTGCCAACTACAGAGAAATAGGTTTCTTAAACAATTCGAATGAGATTGTCTATACTGTTTTGTGTATGCGCCTAAAACTCTCCGTCAATACTAAAATTCAGTGCCATACAATTCCTATAGTCCAGATATTCACATTACGGCAGATCTTGGAAAATGTACACTTACTATCCGTTCATTGATTTTAAGGCTGTGTGTGACAATAATTATGGAGACGAGCTATACAGCGCACTGTCTGGCTTTAGCATCTCTGTAAAACGATTAAAAATGCCCGCGGCTCCGTTATGGTCTGTTAAGACTTCACCGGGTCTAGACAAGCACTGAACTCAGACATCAACACTAAAACCACGATCATCCACTAGTCAGTGCTGATGACATTGGAGCAAACTAAATTACCAACTTTATGAGCAGTACAGTGACAGCGACATGGGCAAAAGAACTCGAATCTCGTAATGGAATGTCTTCCACTTCAACCCCGAGTGACAACGGTGACCCGCCCTGCCTTAAGGGGCCCAGTCGAAGTCGAAGATGACCAATTTGAAAATAAATTATATTTAAATCCTGCTAAACAAAAATTACCCAATTTCTTTTAACCAAATCTCAAATCTGGCAACAGTGAAAAGTTAAGAGAAAAATTTAAATTAAGAGAAACGTAGTACAGTTGTATGTATGTGCATGCGCAATTGCTTTCATTCCACGAACCCATTTACAGGCGAGCAACACGCTTTTTTGCTTCAACAGTTTTGAATGAGTTGTAGTTGTAGTGTTTTGCATCCATTGGTGGATTCATTTTCTTATGAATGAATTTGGCGACGACGCCACGGCCTCTGGTTCATTGAACATCGTTGAATCAAAAAGTTTTACAACTTACAGTTGTTGTTGTTTATATACAGAAAAATGGCTTCAATATTTATGAAATTCAATTTATCTGATATCTAATTTGATTGTAAATGTGTGAATTTGATTGCGGGCATGTGAACGCAGCTGGGTCTTGCATGGCGTAATCTGTAGGTAAAATGTTCATACATTCTTCACAGTACATTTGAATATATTTCGGCAATAATACGTCGAATGATGGCTTCTAAGTTCAAGTATTGGACGAAGGTGTTTGTAATCAAGTCTCTGTTCCGTCCACCGGTGATTGTAACGTAACCATTATCAGTTTTGAAGACAAATGGACCAATGACTCCACTATTTCATATAACATACCAGAGGGTGACTATCTCGACAATGACTTTGGTTTGAGTTTCTCGACTAGGTTGCTCCGGCGTAGGTCTGTTCAAGATGAATTGTGAAGCCAAGCTAACCTCAAAATCCGAGAACTGTCGACTCAGCTGTCACAGAAAATAAGGCCAGCAATTTTAAGTTTTCCGTCTAAAAAAAAACACCCTTTATCGCTCAATTATTTATTTTCTAAACAAATCGTAATATTGAAAGTTGCTGTGTGTTTTTTCCCCTTTTAAATCAAAAACGACTCTTTCACGAGTTAAACTGCTTAATGCTGCAAAATATTTTCAAGATTTCATTGTCTATTTAAAATTCCAGGAACATGATTCCCATTTTATAATGAATTTTTCCTTGGCCGAAATCTTGCACAACGGTAGACCTTGCACCATAATGAGTTAATGCGAGTTTATACATTCTTGTCTTACATTGTTTTCCAGCCCTCCAGGGGTATCAACGACGCGTTTCAAGGCAAAATGGAATGTAATTTCGATTCAATGTGGTGCGCCACTCACTGTTTACAGCCCTCGCAATAAGGTTTAATATGTCTCATTCTCCCAAGGATTTATGAGAGAAGTTTTGACCCATGCCCACGACTATCGACTTCATACAAGTGGATAATGTTTGTTGTGTGTTGTCCAACAAAGAAGCTCCTTTAAGGGATTCTGCGCATAGATGTATGCTCGAATACATGTGTAGAAGATAGTAACATCGAGATGTTCAACTTTCCAGCGGATAACCCCTCACCCACAGTAGAATTATCTTTCATTTTCATAGAGCTCACTCATACTGCCTCATCTTAACGCATACTTTCACATATCTATGTGTTTTCTGATTCCAGTCCAAGCTCTAAAGTAGCATTAGCTCCACTTTTTTAAATTAAATATAAATGCGACTATTAGGTTAGGTTAGGTTAGGTTAGAGGAGCTGACTGCTGATAGATAGCAGTAACACTTCGTTCAGTGTATGCCCGTTGTGTTACCACGCGGATTCTTTTGAGCTTATTCCGCAAACCAGTTAGTGCTCTTGATATGTACTGAGTTCATCCAGGTTGTTGAAGGCTAGGTGACCCCTTCTTCGGGAGGAGAGAGTGCTGTTGAATTCAAGAGTATGTACGTAGATGCAAAAGTCATTGTATGGATGACCTAATCTAGAGGCATGAGTTCCAATGGCGCAGTGCTCGCTTATAACGCCGATTAGAGTTCTAAGATTGGGGCTACTCATTCTGATCAGTTTGAGCGACAGCTGATTTGAAAGTTCTCGGTTCTCGGTCAACTTCAAGGCGTTGTTTTGTAATGCAACGCTTACGCTTACAAATTATTACAATTCATTTTGAAAAACCTGGTTCAATGGGAGAAACTCAAACTGCAGTCATTGGCGCAACTCGATTACATCCAGAAAAGGTGACCGTTTGGTACGTGACAGTCAACGATGAGGGGCACAGAGACATGATTAACGCATTACTGCCGAAATACAGCCAAATGTCCCGCCAAGAATATGTTTAAATTGGCATTCCATATCAATCAATTACACTGGTCAACAAACAAAATAAAATAGTTATAGAGTCATTTGATTACATTAGGTGTTTTTTTATTATGCCCATTCGGATTAGATCGTGGGTAGCACGTATTACAGTAACATCAATTATAATCCTGCACTCGATTAGGATTACATTTCAAGATCCCGATAGCTGGCTTCTCTAGTCATCACAAGGTGGCAAGGTCATTCGTGCCTTTTGTTACTGCAAACTGTCATTCCTGACTGCAAATAAATCTTATGTACAGCATTGCCAGATAAGTATGTATATGAAATATAGTTTTAAGAGGTTAAATGATTTTAGGGTTCATATAAAGTAATATTTCACTTGTTAGATATACAATTTGTGAATTAACTTAAATTCGTAATACCCTTGTGAACATATAAAATGTGTATGCGAAGAAATATTTTCGTTGGCATGGGAACTCCACATACAAATTTCAACAAAATCTACTTGCGTTTTGACAGAAGTAGATATGCAACTACTACACCCTAGGTTTCGTCGATCTGGGTATTTTATGATGCCCAGGATCTAATCCCGGATTAGTGTATTTATGTATTCTTTACTTACTTTTTTCTTTGTTCTCTTAAAATTTTACTACATATTTTCCTCTATATCTCTTTGTATGTCTTTGTCCTCAGAGTGCGGCGCTCGTCACGAACATCTTTAATTGCAAACTCGGCTTGAGGTACGAGAGGTTCTTGCCTAGAAAAAGTTTCTCAAAATTTAGCCGTTCGGAGTCGGCCTTAAAATGGAGGTCCTTCCACTGATAGAACAATAGCACGCATAACGCGAGTGGTTGCTGAGAAGGTAGGTCCTGGCCCTCTACGGGCTGTAGCGCCACCCATATTATTATTATTATATTATTATAATTCACCACAATTGGGATTGTTAAAACTGGACGAATTTGGATTTTATTTCCCTAATACGGACTTGTTTGACGACAAGGTGGAGCTTGTTGAGTGCATGCTGTCGAACTTGTTAGTGCTAAACTCACAATAATTCATATGAGTGCACCTCCTAAAAAAAACAAAATTTCTTTCATCAGCTCCTCCTATTGAAACATCAAGATTTAAAATGAAACTCAAACACAGAGCGAGCAAAACTCTAATTCAGCTTCCCATTGGTGGTTAGCTGGTGTATCAGAAGCTTACACGTATTCGCAAATCCGTGTCGGATAAATGTCAATGTTGTAGAAAACGCTGTTCAACGATTGGAGGGGGCGAGGGTAAGAGCTTGTATCGTAAGAGTCGAATTGATCTGATTTGTGATTATGCGCATACAAAAAAGCTGTCACGTTAGTAATCCCATATGTGAATGCAAGCGAAACTACTGAATTAAGGCTGGTTTATTGGGAGTAGAACTTTTATTGCAAAAGTTCCATACCAATTTGTAAAGCAACAATACTGACGGTAGTACCTAGCGTGCAACTCCTCTTTGAGTTGCATAGCTGGCGTTGCCTTAAGAATGATTAACAAAGGGTAGAGTAAAGTGGTGTTCATATGAGCAGACTACGAATTGCCCTAACACTTCACGCCATAGTCCTTTTGCGTGTTTAGACATAAACAAACTGTTCGAAATAGCAAGGTCCACAATCCGTGTTACCCATCTGGTCAACCATTTTCCTGCTAATAAAGCGTCTTCCAATAGGGACTTTAACAGAACTTTAACAGTTGGTAACGGCCACATTGTTGAAGCTACATCTGTCAAATTGGCTATCATTTTATTCAGTTTGTGATATTCAGCAAATGATAAAATTGTTTTATCAAAATGGGTGTTCTGTTCGGGTAACGTACCGGGCGCTTCTACCATTTTTTGGTCACGATAACATGATGCCCATTTCTAAATGAATGAGTACGTCGACAAACAAAATTGTCGAATTTGGGACGATAGAACATGAGATCCATGAGCGTCAAATGCATCCCCAAAAGTCACTGTTTGTTGTGGGTTTTAGGATCTTGAAGTCATCGGTCGATATTTCGAACGACGTTGGCGACTAGCGCTTTAGGTCGATGATTACCAATTTCCTTTGACCTGCATTGGATGATATGGACAGCAACGACATGTGGTTTCAACAGGACGGCGCAACGTACCATACAACTCTCGCCACTTTGGAAATTTTGCACAATCGATTGGAGGGCATGATCGTCTCACGTAGAGGTGATTTGAACTAGCCACCGAGATCGTGCGATTTGACCCCGCTAGACCCTTTTCTTTTGCGGATTTCTGAAGTCGCAGGTCTATGCAAATAAACCGCAAACCACAGCCACTATAACTTTCAAGGTCAGCCCAGCCTACTTGGATGGATGGTACACAGACGGGTCGAAATCAGAAAGTGGAGTAGGAGATAGCCATGCAGTACTCAAAGCAGTTTCACATTCAACTTCAGGGCTGTCGAGGAATGCCACAATACACTTAACCTGCTGGGAAAGAAAAACTAGTTAAAACTGATGGTTGCCAGGACATGAACACCACGAGGCCAATGAAAAGGCAGACGCCCAAGCAACAAAAAAGGGGCAAGAACTCCTTTTATTGGGGGTTTCCGTCTCCATCGTCTCCATTTAGCAACATTGACATTCAACAACACTTGCAAGCATTTGGTCAAATAAATGGCGCATCCAATTCTGGAACAGTCGGGAGGGACTTACACAATCAAACAAATTGATGAGGCTCGACTCCAGGATAACTAAGGAGGCCCTAAATCTAGCCTGACCTAAGAATATTATGTGGCTCACAGCAATAGAAAATCATCTGCAAACCTCTGCTCAGAAAACTGTATACACTGTGGACAATTAAAGAAAATCAAGGAACACCAAGTGTCCAAATCTGATATAAAATAAGGAACAGAAGTACCTTAACAGGATCAAACTATCAGGACATTCCATCTAGAGAGACTATCAAACTTCTCAAGATAAGTCCTACATCAAGAAGAAGGGGGCACAATAGATCTATCGTTGTGTCAGTGTTATGTGTTGTATAATCACCCCCATTTTCTTTAATTCAATTCAAATAATATCTTGCTGACTGTCTTCACTTTCGCACACCAAGTTGGTCGAAGTGCAATGTCAAAAGTAGACATGGGTATATACATAACTCATGTCTATTCACGCTGTCGTGTGCATTTCTATGGCGTTTTCCAGGATCCGTCCCATTGTGAAGATCTGGCCAACTTTGGATCAAACATATCTTAGAGATGAGGTGGTGAATTCGCTCAATCAGATCATTCCCATCTGCCTTAAAGATGCCAGCGCACAAAGGACAGCTGGTCCGCCCGCCTATGCAGCTTTTCTCTATTCGTCTCTCATCGTATACGACAGCCGCCTGCAGTGACAATATTTTCAAATCCTTGATTAAGACTGTGCGTCTATTCTTCATCTTTGTCCCAGCAAGCTTCCATCCTAACCTTGCATCCATTTAATAAAATATTGATTCAACCTTTAGTTGAGTTTCCGAACATAATTTCTACCATGGTTTTTCCTTTTTCTTCATTTCTCTTCTCTTCATATGTCTTGCGAAGAGATCCGCAGTTAAATGGAGCGTGGCCTTGTAGGGTTCTTCCATCATTGCACATCCCTGACTAGACTTGTCATCAAACTGTGGGTATTTTTTTTCCATTTTTTCATTGGCAGCTTTTTGACCACATCTGTAATATTATCATTTATGCAGACGTCGGAGAAGTCTCCAAGAGCTTCTACAATACGCAACCGACAAGGACTGAGGTCATCCATTGCACTTATTTAACCAATTCTGTATGGTGCTCAAAACATGTCGCGTTGTGCATCATCTCTTCTAAAACGAAGTGACTTGCAAATTTCATAAAAGTCATCCAACTAAAATCCGAGTAGAGTAGCTAGATAGCTTTGTTTTTTTTTTTTTACTAAGAATCGTTTTGAAAGCCATGACGAGTCAGAAAATCCTGGTTCGATATGAATCTGCGAGTGAGAGTCTGTAATTCTAATGAAGTTCTGTGACGCCTCAACGCCTTCTTTGTACATCCTGTTGCGTCGTTGGAAAATAAATATATGTGCAGTGAATGTTTGGTAGACTAACGCAAATATTCTCATCACGGCCGGCATGGCAGTGACACTATCTGCCCAAAAATAAAAGACGAGTACATATGTATAATGTGTAGCATTTTTATAGAGAAGTTGCGTATTTAGATTATTGGGGTAATCAAAATAAATGTGATGACGTATTCATGACCAAAGCAGTAAGCCCTAGCGAAAGCGTTTCTTAGTAAGAGTTAGTCGTTGTGCTATGCGTGTAAGAATTCGAGTTTGTGAATGGCATACAATCCCATGGGAGAATGATGTGACGCAAGTGGTGACGTAAGATATTGTGTTAGAAATACTCATTATCGGTACGTGCAAATGTTTTAACTCATTCAAAGACTAGACTACCCCAGATCAAACCAAATTCACCGAAATCTACTATCGAGGTAAAGTAAGAAAGTATTATACGGTCGTCAATTGTTTCCATTTAATTTATAATTATTTAAACTAGATTAACTAACTTATTTTTAAAAAAAGACTTCGTAGGTGCATGAATTTATTTCTTTCTGAATCTAGATAAAACTTCGTATATGCATATTTGCCGACTTATACATCAAAAGAATAGGATATCCTCGAGTGGTTCCGTCGGTATTATAATTATTTGGTTCCGTCGGATGTCTAACCTGAGTCGAAAGGGGTCGACGAGGGTTTGGGTGTTGCCTCCACACATCAGAATCTCGGGTGGATGCTTGAGCAGAGCAGCATGTGAACCACTCGAGGATAACCTATTCTTTTGATGTATTCTACTGGAGGGCGAAGCTCTAGATAAAGCCAGAAATTGATGGCTGAATCTGGATAGACATTGAATCATGTATGGAGAACTCCATAGTCGACGCTGATGAGAGATCATCATCGATGGCCAGATTTAGTCGCAAGGACATGGATAAACCGAATACTGTGCCATTGGTACACATGAATTGCGTCTGAACATATCGCATACCCACTACGACAGAAGCTGCAGAAACCTCTCCGACTACTCTGCGTATGTTTATCCTTAGCAAAGAAAAGAAGGGAAACCGCATTATTTGTTCCCCGATTCTGGAGGTCCAATTTTGAATTACTGCTTCCAGTCCAGCCCAAAAAGAAGCCTAAATGTATGATAGTAAGGCAAAAACGGACTCATAAGGTCGATATTTCTCGAAGAGCACGAACAAATGTTTCGCGCTAATTTTCGTAATACAGCTGAATTATTTGGAGACAAAACAGACGTCAAACAATACTGAATAAGAATAATGTATCAACATGCGGGCAGTTATGCGCCTCAATTTTGAAACATGGTAATAAACATGGCAGTACGCGAGGAACTCAATGTAGAGCAGCTGCTTTTTCGAACGAAAAGGGTAATCTTTTGATGGTTAGGACACGTGGCACGATGGTACGACTTCCGAGGCGTGCCTTGAATGCGATTCCATCAGGTAGGCAGACCCAGGCCGAGGTGGTTGGACCAAGTCCAAGAACTCGCCTGGTTCCGCCTGGGCATAACTTCTGATATGTCAGAGTCGATGGCGTAGGATCGAGTGGCGTGAAGATCTCTCGTGCGAGATATGTGTAGATACATGTATCACTCATTGGCTGTACACACTGATGGCGGGACCCATTATTACATATGCAGCCACTGTTTGGTTGCCCAAAACACTCCAACTAGCGACGGCAAATAAGTATATGTACATGTATTGCTTGTCTTGGAATAACAGGTGCCATGCGCACCTGACCCACAACACCTCTAGAAGCTATAGTCGGATTAACTACTTTAGCAATCTTCATTAGGAATATAGCTGCTAGATATGCCATCAAACTGCAGCTTGAGTATAATTAAAGCAGGTAACTTATCAAGTCACCTCGGCATACTCAGCTTAATCCCCAATAGAGACATGTACAATGCCGGATATTATGGTCAGGCAACACTGTTTCGGAAGGTTTTTCGAAGTTGAAATATTGGACCGCGCGATATGGGCTCCTTAGCTGCTCAGAGCGTCATTTTTTGTAAAGCTATTCGGCATAACTGGACCGGATAGCTCTAAAGGTATTCGTCTAACTTTTTTCAAAGCATATACACAGTCTTTGCCCTCTTTTCAAGAATGTCACAGAAAATATGCAGTGCATTCGACAAGTGTTATGTATGCAATACTTTTTGCAGCAAGTGTATGCAATGTGAGGATGATGAGACACATCTAACGATCATTTGACACACCAGAACATCCCCTTCTTAACAAATTACAGGAGATTGTATACAAAATGATTACTTTCATTAATTCTTTATTAAAATGGACTTCAAATCATTTCTTTGGTTCGCCGGTCATTAACAAAAAATACGTATTCTTGTAATGGCATATCAAAGTCCACTGCAAACCTATTTTTCGCTTTTAAAATTTAAATAAATTTGCAATATTTATGCATTTCGCAGAGTGGCCATAAAGATAATATGATACGCTTTGGTTCGTCGTGGTTGCTTTTTCAATGACAAATTTGTTTTGACGGCGATCGCAGATGACAGAATACTCCTGACAATTGTTTGGTAATGCGAAAGCTTCTAAGAATCGTGAGCAGAGTATTGAATGAATTCTGAAAATCGTAGTAACAGCCGTTGTTTGTCGCCACGCCTTCTTACAAAGAATGTGACAGTGAATTATTGCCACTCACACTGGGTGGGATTTCATTATTGCACCTTAATTGAATGATCAGAGTTTTTAACATAAATGTTTAACGATTTGCTCAGTGCGTGTCGGCCTAGATCATACTAATTTTATTAGTTGCAAGCTTAGGTTCACATTTCTAATAAATCTTTGATGAAGGCTCTATATTAAGATAAACAAAATGTATGCAGGCTGATCTATTTATAACGAGAAATAAACATTATTTAAGTAAGGACCGCAACATATGTGTGTACTTAAGTTGGATAGAATTAGATAGCCGTACAGAATGACGCACAATATTAGCCCATATTTGATTAGTTGAATGACCACTCGCGTCTGTACTGCTTTTCTAACTGGTCGTAGAAGCTATGAATAGCATCCGTAATTCCAAAAATTTAGTTGGAAAAGTATGCATATGAAGCAGTCATCAATTTTATTTACATTTCTCATGGACGATTATCCATTTTACTTGACTTGACTTTATTTTACAAGATACAATAATCAATCAAGGTCTGGAAGAAATTCAAATTAGAAAACAAGAGAGGAGAGCTGGAGAGGCTGAGCTGCTACAGTCGTGTTCTGCACACCTGCCCGCTACGCCGTTCTGATCTTGACCATAGTCACATCACCCAGAGTCTCTGAGTCTGATGGCGCTGTGTGTTGAAGATTTTTTTTTTTATTTGTAAGTTCAAAGGTAGAAGATGTATTAATACCGTCAGAGCGTCGCCCAAGCGTGCCATTTTTTGTTGAGTTTTGTGATATTGCATTTTTTCCTAGAGGCCGGCCACCAACTAGTGATTCATATGTTAAAATCGGGGAGCTCTCTCCACACATCCATAGGATCAACCGAAAGTTATACTGCAGGCGTAAAAAGCTATGGACTTGGACTCTTAACTCGTTGGTCTACGTTGAGCTGAATTTTAGATCTAAGGTGATGCCTAGAAACTTAGCGCTGGAAGATAGAGAGAGAGAGAGCGGTTGATCGTTAACACGGGAACGAGCATCAGTTCCATTTTACTTGAGTTGATACGTAGGCCGCATTTTGTATCCCAGATACTTACTTACTATACCGGGAAATTACCTGATACCAAGATCACCATATACTCCGCGTATCCTACCACTTTGATCTAATCTCTATCTAGTCTTAATAGAACGTTGATCATGACAAGAAACCAGAGAGAAGAACAACACGCCTCCCTGCTGTGTTGTTCTGCTGACGACTTTTGGTTATCATTTATATGACTGTTTTCAGTCGTTGCACCTCAATAGGTAAAAATTAAAAAAATAAGTATAATTCAAAGTGTCAATCCGATTCTTCAAACTCCCGCTAAACTAAAAAAAATGTTGACAAAATATTTAATTCCTTTAGTTTAAATCATAAGCTCACTTATCGGTGGAGTTTTTGTACTAGTGAACTTGTGACAATGATAGCTTGTGTTATTAAACAAGAACTTTATAAAAACATAAATTTTATTGTTTAATAACTTAAAGCGTAGCTTTATTTTTACCTTAGTTTACAGTAAATTAGAGGTTTAGTCGGTTTGCTTTCGAGTGCCCGCTACAAATGAAGTACTAAAATCAAGAATATTGTTCTACCTTTTCAATAACAAAGCGGTTTTTTTCTCTTCTCGAGCCATGAAACATATTTCGTTAATTTTAGGCTTTGATGCAAAAAAAAAAAAGTCTTGACTTTTCGTTTTAACATTAAATGCAGTTGGCCTTATCAAGGTGTTGAGAACACTGCTGTATCTGTTTTTAAATAACAATATTATACTGAAAAAGTAAATGCCTTGCAGCCTTTAAGTATAACCATCAATGATAAAGAATGGATAGTCACTAACAACTTACGTTTAAATATAGTTGATGGAAAAGTACAACCCACTTAACGATACAATATCTTTAAGATGTTACATATGCGGAGCGAGGGAAATTAACAGCATTGAATTATATCTTCAAAAATAGGTTAATGAGAACCGTTTATATTTTGGTTTGTTCCCGCATGCTTGGATTAGATTCTTCTTCATATTTCCTGCAGACTCAATATTAAAAAAGTGGCAAACTAGAGGCGATGACAAATCAGATTTCAAACAACATTACAAATAACTGTAATCGACAAAACATTGATTGACAGATGCGCAACTATTTTACAAGCTATAAATTCAGGTTCTAATACGGATGCGGATAAATTCAGAGTTTTCGCCCTAGATACAGCTGAACAGATAATTGACACATATCCATGTATATCCAATATTTACCTGCTTCAGTTCATAAAGTGTTGTTGCATGGTTCATTGGTGATTGAGCATAATGGATTTGTTTCTATAGGCGAGTTAAGTGAGGAGGCCGCACAGTCTAGAAATAAGGACATCAAAAATTACCGACTGAATCTCGGGTAGTCAGTAATAAGGGCCATTTGAATGCACTTTTTTTAAGTTCTGACAAAAAAAAAAAAACGTTTTTATCAAGAAATTAGAATTACGTAGCCTCTTCTATGGCTACAAAAGTAGCTAGTGTGTACTCTTTGTAGTTAATCGCTTTTTCAGTTGTTCGCACTACTTCATCGATTGCCGTTTCTGTGGATCTGCCTTTGAGGTTCCATCAGTCCAAAAATATTACAGAAAATAACAAACTATTTTATTTAATCAACTCATTTCTTTATTTTTTTTTTTTCAAGTTGTTTCTCTTAAGAGACCATGCTTCGTTTAGTACACAACGGTAACGCTTGAAGCAAAATACAAACAGACCAAAAAATGCACTCTCATGAGTGGATGCAGTTGTATGACGACTTCTAACGGCTGAGTTTCAGAAGCTTTTTCTATACAGGCCTACTCTTTGAACATTGTCATTGACTCGAAAGAGGTAAAACGTAGTAAGAGAAGAAATCTGCGCATTTGCTGACGACATGGGAAAAAAGCCGTGAAATTCTAGTCAAATGCGACTATTTTCGAGATATGAATTACACACAAAAATGAGAGTCGAATGCTGTGCAATACATTCGAGATTCGTCTATTAAGGAATCGAGTATATTCGGTACGACTTGTACTAGAAGGCAACGAAGTGGATAATTAATTTAGAGTACCGTCGTATAAGTAGTAAAACAGGAGTTTTTACCGCAAGTGCCATTGGGTGTTGTGAGTAATAAAATAATAATAAAAAGTAAATGTTTAATATGAGTCTTCCCTCAGCATTTTGGATGGAACACTCCCTCTGGTGTAAATAAAAGCATGTTTCGTTAAGTTTAACGAATACCTCCATTTTGGTGTGAATAAAGATGGAATGTAGGTATTGAGTAAACACTCGGAGAAGTTGAGTGAGCATTGGAGGTACATAACTTCAAGAATTAAACAAGTTAAAAAAATGGAGAATACTGTTTCGGAACTTCTGGTTTTAGGAAAAGTCTACAATGACTGTTAAGAAATGATAATTCAGCTGAATATTGGAGAATGTGCTTTGTTTGCTCGTAGCCAGAAATGATCCGTGTTGAATGCACAACCCGAGTTAACGCAACCAACTTTCCAGTGGTTCTCTTTGATAGAAGTAGCCAGCAGCACACTATCATTTTCAATACCACATGGAAGTTGCTTTGTTCGCACATAGCTATAGGGGGATGTGGCAAAATTTATAGTCGAGAATTTGTGGACTGTGCCGGGGTATTTGTTTTTGTTTGAAAAGTCATGAGGAAAATGATTAATTCGCGGAGAAAAAAAAATTATGTTTTAATCAGATTTTATGGGAAAATTTGATGGTTAAATACGCAACATTTGGCAAACCAAAGAAGTTAATCTTTCTCTTAAATTTGTCTTAACTTACTCACTTAACGTATTTGTTTGACTTACAGTCAGCTCTGCTTATTGAGCTAAATTCACCTAAAGGTCAGTTGAATTTGTAGACCACTCAGACATCGGTCATCTACACAAAAAGCAACACTTGGAACCATCCGTAAGGCACTCTATCTCAAATCTTTGATGACATGATTGAATTTTTACAACTTCTATAGATTTAGACAGATAGGAGGTGAGGCATTGATTTAAATTCAATACACTACTTGGACATGCTCGTGTTATTAATGTGGTCACAACAGGATCCTCCGACTTTAAGACAAACCTGTCCGACATCACGTGTGTAGTTGGGTGTTTTTTTTCCTATTATCACAGTCAAAACAAACAACAGACTAATGTCAACGACTCTCGTTCTGGTTGGCCTGCATTTATCAGAAGAACAAGCTCAAGAGACTCATCCTGCATGAACGCAGTCACCATTTGACATGTCGCACAAGCCCATTAGATGTCTAGATCCCCGAAGAGAAATATCACATACGATATTATAAAAACAACAACAATAGACCACCGAAGAGCTTTAAACTAATGTACACCCAATTTTGGGCGCCATTTGCCGTTATCAAATGTTATCCGCAACCAATAAAAATTGTCTTGGTTGGATTTGAAGAGCCTCTTTGCCGACTAGTCTAACCTTATCGACAACCATCTCGTGATTGTTGAAATGTCGCCGGACAAATTACAGAAACGCGCCGACGCGTCTTAAGAGGTTTTTTTTTCATTTCGTGGCACGTGGCCAGCATAGTAATTGGCAACAGCCACATGCCAGGTGAATGCTAACGACGTCCAAAGAATTCATTTTGGATACTCGAAAATAAGTGCAAAATAACTTCAATTATTTAATTAATCGGTCAGATCGAACGCGCGACCATTTTCGGTCCTTTGGAATGGGAAGCGCAAGCTCTGGCAACCATTGTCTGTCCTCCACAGACAAAGACATTGCGAATTGTGAGCGGAATTGTCAGAAGTATGAGGTATAGAGGGTTAGTCACTCAAATACCAATTAGTGAGAAGTTGAACACGCGTAATTACGTGCACACGCCGATATCCATTGGGGCTGTTGCTATCTTGAAAATACGCTTTCAAGTGAATACATCAAAACAAAGGAGACCGTCCCTAAATGATCATTCGGTTGCACAGTGCATTTGGGGTTGCGTCTAGTGCTTGTCAATAGAGACACTTCGTGACATGCATCTAGGTGATGAAACATTTGCATTTGTTGCATATATGTTCAGAAGGACAATGTAGCTTTTAGGATATCTGTGCAGTTGAAAAAAGGACATATAAGTAAATATATGCAATTAGTAGGCGACTGCAGTGTTGTTTTGATTCTGCCTGGCTTATCACAAAGGGGCTCATCTACACACTGTGGCATGTTTCATTCTGTGCGATTTTGCTAGCATGGCGCTTGAAAATCCATTTATAGTGCGTACCCATGATATCGCTTTGGGTCGCACTTTGTCCATCATGAATCATGAGAAGCACTTCGCCTGTCGCATTTTGAGTTATAAATTGGAATAGACAATGAGACTATGGATTGTTGAATATTTATGACACTTGCATGAAATTGTGTAAATATAATACCTGGCGGTACATAACCTCCAGAAATTTAAGTTTAATTAGCTGTTGGCTAGGAAGAAGATACAATCCAACTATGTTTACATAGCGGAGGGTCGTTTCTTAGTGATTTTAGTTGCACTTAACAAGTTACGGCAGTTGAAACAATTCAACAAGAAGGTCTTAAATTTGTCTATGTAGAACTTAACTTAAGGCGAATGAATTAGGTGGTGAAAGTGGCATATTTATGATGTTTGAATTACTGCCATTGCTTGAAAGTGAGATGAATAGCAAGAGGTTTTCGAGTATTTCTCTTATAAACGTCGAACGAATATTTGACAGAGTGAAGTGGTAAGCGCTATTATGGTCAAGGTCTTTTTCTATAAACTGTAGTTGTTCTTATGAATTTTTCGATTATAAAATAAAATCAAATTTTAGTTTCTGGTAAATAAACGCAAGGGTTGTACAATATTTCAGAAATGAATTTTTCTTCAAGATGAGTCTGACCCAAGTGAAACGCGTCTACTAACCTGTAAATATAATATGTAATGACATGAACAAAAAAATGTTGTACGTGGAATAGAAGACATTTTTTTTATTTGTAACTACAAGCGGTCTTCTTGTGAACTAACAAAAAGACAATAGCTCGACGAAATTAGTAACTAAAACAATTAGAACTAAGACAGTACTAAAGGTTTGCGATTATTCTCATACTGTAATAATTCGATTGAAGCACACAACGATCAAGAACCATATTTTAATCATATCCCGTTGGAAGATTCGCTGTGAACTTTTTTTGAAATGGAGAGAATTTAGTTTAGCTTAGTTTACTGACGGTCAACATTAGAGCACTGCTATTCAAATCACAATCTGTCTGCTGTATGCAACAAAGATCAAGCCCAGCTAAGGGTTAGGCAAAGTACATCGAAAAGCCTTATTCTAGACTGTTCAGCAGGTATAGCTGTACATTAATAGAAGCCTGTTGTGCTAGTTACCCGTATACATTCATACTATTGCCGTTAGATTCACTTTGGTTCACAAATTTAGACAATAAAACATCATAGATCAGCTGCGATGAGTGTGAGGATCATCACATTTTTTAGAGACTGCCACATTCGGATGGACTCATCTAGAAGAACGTGACCAATCTATAAGACAGTAAGACCGAATGGACTCCTAATAAGAGCCTGAGCAGATATTCCTTTTCTTATTTCGTTAAATTTCGCTCACTTCAACTTTCCTAAGTGAGAGCGAAATCAGTCACTCTCTGCATACGTGGTGTTGGAGTTTCGCATAAGCGCAACGAAACAATTACGGGCACTTTAAAAGTTAACAATCACCCTATCGTAGAATTTTCAGATTCACTTCACTTATTCGATCACTTTCACTTTTTTTTTACCATACGCAACGTAGAATATGGCGGGCGGACTACCTTACGGATGACCATTTCGAATTCGCAAAACAGCTGTGCTGTGAAAAGTGACATCAGTTAATGGAGGACAAAACTTCAAAATTAAATTAAGGTAGCCGATACATAAGTGAAATAAGAAAAATTGATAGTATAGTGCATAGTGCAGTGTATGAATGCATTTGATAATGGCGACGAAGTAGTACCTTCTAACAGAAAAAGGCGTGCATCTTTAAGACGAACTGCAGAATAAATTATGGAACTTTCAGATTTATCATGAGTGTTCTGAAAATCAAAATTTTATTCGTTCTATTAAGTGGTACTTAATCTTTCAGATTTGCTAAAGCCTTTCGTCTGAAGAAGTATTTTCAAGAATTATACATTGATATACTTACCACACTTTAAAGGAAATCACACTCGCGGCTTCACAAAAAACACCCAGATATGCAATGAATTATCTGCGTTTGAGAAATATCAAAGTTTGTATGGGGTTTTAATTCGAAGGTGGATGGGGTCTAAACTCATACACCTTACCGAAAAGTGAAACATTCACTTCGAACGTATTGAACGATCATGAATTTTAGTGAAACTACGCAGGTTCTACCATATAGGGGAATAATTATTCCTTTAGATCAAATTTGACACAGGCTTACATTTCATCAGTTCGTGCGTAAATGTTTTCTTCTCAAACAAATATTAACATCAACAGATTTTGACAGTTCCCAGGACAGAATACATTCTTCACGAGCTTATTAGACGCTTTCATATCGGAGAGAAATATCAACAGAAAAATATAATTAAAAAAATTTTGTAAAGCCACACAATGGCCATTGATTGCTTTTCAAAACGCCCTTCTTTTTCACTTTATTCTTCGGAAATGAAATTTATTTGATTACTATCCCGTAAAGTCGCCACTCTAACTCAATGGTCCTTCACAATTATATCCTTCTTGTCCCGCTCATAAATAATAAGCATAAATTGAAACGAACTTTATCTCCTCGAGTCGGTTGCTGTTTTATGTTTTCGCCGTCTTTTATACCGACGATTACTCATTGCATGTTAGATTCACTTGGTATTGCTAATCATAAACACCACCATTTATCGTTGCCACTTAGCTGTTGCTATTGAGTGTGGTTCAGTTTCAGTTTATGTTCGTCAAAATGATTACTATCCACCTGATAAGACCAAATCGACATAGCTTTCAAGATATCATAAATCTTGCAACTAAACTGAAAATCCTACCCCAACAACAATGCCGACAATGACGTGACTGTTTACCAGGAAACACTACAATCAAGGTCACTGTACAGATGAAATATTCGCTCTCAAAGCAACATAAACCAATCACACATAATTCTGTCTATCCTTACGGATTCCAATCATAAATCTCATCGTGTATTTGAGGACTTCTGTTTATGATGCAGACCGCGTAAAGGACACTTAAAGTAATACCTTGAACGGACTTCTTTTATGGTCACATATTTATTTAATTTTTTTTTCACAGACACGAAAATTGGTTATGAAATGGATTTACTGAGTGATCCAAGCATATGCTTGTGTGTCAAGTGATTAGTTTTTGTGAAGAATGTCTTTGGAGTTTATATTTTTGTTTTCACCATGGAGCATTATTTTGTTTTTGTTGACAGTAATTTATTTTGGGAATTCAGTCAACAATTGGTGTGTTTCAAAAGGAAAAATAAAACAAAACGTCCGGCGGTTTGTTGATTTAAATTTATTCTTAATCACTTAATTTCCAGATTGCACCTGACTTTCGCACAGCTGTAAACAATAAGAATGATTATAAAGGGGTTTGAAATAGGGACGGGATGATTTGTGTGTGGGAGATAACAATAATAATAATATGGGTGGCGCTACAGCCCGTAGAAGGCAGGGACTAGCTTCTCAGTAACCACTCATGTGCATGTTATTGTTCTCTGATAAGTAGAAGGAACCTAAAGTTTTATGCCGACTTCGAAAGGCCAAGTTTGAGAAGCTTTTTCTAGATAGAGATACTCTTTGAGCATTGCCAGTGACTCGAACGACGTACTGGGATTCGAACGTAGACGCCGAGGTTCAAGTGCGTAGGAGTCGACTCACGGATACGCAATGCAACGGCTGTCAATATGTGGGAGATCCTCCTGCCAAAACATATCAACAAACATAATCACTGTAGAAGAATATTTATATTATTATCTATTTAAAACAGTGGCATTACATCTGTGCTACTCACTGTGTATTTCATAAATTATTGTCCACATTGAAGTTAATGATAATTATCTCGAAGTACGCGCCTCATGAACGGCAGATCCTCCAGTTAACATATTTCTAAGACAGCATAGGTGATGCTATAAATGCCGCCTACGATTAATGTACAGTCTTTTCTTGGTAATAAACTGTCGCGAAATAAACATTTTGTTGTTTTTCCTACCGCCCGTCCAAAAGAACGCCCTAACTCCCCCACAACATTTTGCTGGATGGCATGCATTTGAGAGATCCAAAATTAGATGACTCTGACACACAACAATATAATAATATAATGCGATATCACCTATGTGACACGTAGTGTTGTCCAACGTCTCTTGCGTATCGCTCACATTCATTTCATCCAATTCGACCAAGAAGTCATCGATCACAGGGGGTGTGACTGTGGGGTGCACTTTCAGTGATTGTACAGCCATTTGGTGGAGCCGATATAGATCGGCATTGATACAAATAGGCCGTCAATCCGAGTGTCGAGGTTGACTTCTGACTGCTCGAAGAGCCAGTCCGTGAGTTCTTCATGGTTTAATGGAATTTCATTTTCATTTCAGCACCAAATAACTCCCAACTGATCCGAGCAAAGGCGGGACAGTTGCAGAGGAAGTGCTCTACAGTGTCGTCGTCATCACCACAGGCGTCGCAGAGGGTTTCAGCACTTAGGCCAAGCACATTTTGGTGTTTGGCGAAGTTGTAGTGCACCTTTAGTACGCCGGTAAGTCGTCTGCTGTATTTTCCTGTTCCTCCGGTTGTGCTCTCGAGAAGCCCAGCCATCGATGGAAGCCCTAACCGAGGACGCGGGTAATCCCAATGCATGTTCGGGTCCTAGAAGTATCTCCTCTGATCGTTGTCTAGCAAGTTCATCGGCGATTTCATTTCCCGTGATCTCGTGATGGCCCGGGACCCAGACTAGCCTTAGCGATTTGAACCTGCCGATCCAATTTAGAGAAGATTCTTGGACTATTTTGGAAGTGGTTAAAGGGTTGAGTAGGGCCTTAAGCACAGCTTGACTGTCGCTACAGACACAAATACGCCGCCCATTCCATCTGTTCTTCACAATATAGTTCGTAGACCGACGCAAATTTACCTAATGAGGTGCGGAGTCTAATGTCGTCGCTCTCTACCAGTGCCAAATCCTTCATTGGTCTTCTAGCCATCCGTGAAGACGACGTTCGACTACATTCTTTTCCTGGCTCATATTCTGGCCAAAGCCAGTCCTAAGTGCAGGGAAACTCGAAAAACGAGTTACTCGCCGTGATTGGATGATAAGAACGGTACCGCGGCAGTACGCGAGAAACTCAATGTTCGGCAGCTGCTTCTTAAAACTGAAATGGATACGCTTCGATGATTTGGTTACATGACACTAATGTCGCCTTCATCAAAACTTCCGATGCGTGCCTTGAATACGATTCAATCAGCTTGACAAACCCAGAATGAGGTGGTTGAACAACTCGACACACTAAGATTAGGTCCGATGTGATGAGTTAGAGTCGATGGAGGATGATCGGGTGGCATCTGGGTTTATTTACTTTATTGCAACTGTATTCGTTAACAAACAACATTGTCGTATATGCGGAATGAACGAATTGAAAATCCACTGTCGAAAAACCATTGTATCCACAAAAGTCATAACATCACTGTATAGGGTCCAATTTGGCCTGGTGGACGCATTCGTCATATCTTCGCCGAAAATAAGGCCGCCACCTTCAATTCCCGTCGTTACGGATAAATGTTAACCAAATTTGCTTTTAAATCGGTGATATGGATGTGAGAGGCTGTGATAAGATCGTGTTTATGTACACAATCCGCAAAGTCTTGGCGCTTTGAGAACGAATATTCGTCAAGTTATAGGTGATTAATTACCCGTTAAATGTGTCGGAAAGTCAGGGAACATTACGTTGGGTTAGGAACATTACCTTCTCAGAATCGATTCTTGTCATAACTCCAATGGAGAACATTTGAATGATCTTATGTATTATTCCTTGATTCGTTCGAGTATTCATTTACGTGGTGAACAGGCAATCCAGCATCGCCCGATTTCTTATACTGAGTGTTATGTTTCACGGCTCCAATTCTGAGTTACTGACAACCTGTCCAGAAAATGCTTCTCAAGCTTCACCGTTCGTAATAATCAGTATACAAATGTTAGTCCCCTCCACTCGTGAGAGAACGCACAAAAAGAGTAGTTTCTGTAGCGCCACCGATATTATTTCTATTATAAGAGGCCTTCAACTAATTTGGTGCGACACAGCTGGCCAGCTTCAGAGGCTTGTTGGTTGAGCCCATGTCCACATCAGACTTTGGACATCATTCACACTTCACGTCGACCTTGGAAAATCGCTTTGGAATCGTGTACCGGCTCCAAAAGAAAACAATAATTCTTGGAGTGCTTCGATTCGGCGATTAAACTTTTGTTTCCTGGGATTACTTTTCCTTATTGATTGCCAATAACTCCGATAGCAAACTTGCATAGGAACATAACAAATCAAATTAAGATACAAACAATACTTTGGAATAACAATTTGATAGAAATATAAATCATAAATGTGTTTTGTTTAAATTTACTTAGAACCACAAAGTGGATGACCAATGTCTGAAGCATGCACATTCCCATTGCATGTGTACAATTCTCTAGTTTGCATGAACATGCTGATGGCAACATAACCACATGCAAGAATTCGCCAGTGCCTCATCCAAATAACGTGCTAGCGACGATGGGCTTGTGATTAATATGGGACCGACGATGATTCGACAAGTGGTGATGCATATTTTTTCCACACAAGAAAGTGCGTAATTTGTGAAAATTGATGTCTTACACACGCAATGAATTAGGTTTGGACCAGGATCAATTTCTTTTCGTGTGACAAGTTCATCAACCCGCATTGGGCGGCTTAATAAATTCCACATGTATCTATTGATGCATCAAATTCCACCACAGGAATGTGCCCCCATTATCAAGGTTTATATTTCCTGCTTTGAGGGAGAATCGATATTCGTTCTGTGTGCGTTTCGTGTGAGAGTTTGACATTTATTACATGTCTTTAAGCAGTTTCAAATAAAAATTGATGACATTTGCCACTGCAGCCCCTGGCTAGATAACATTTTACGTCGTTACACGACGTTTCCTGATTTCATTGATTCATTCCTAAACGACGACCAAATCGATTCGATTTGATTTGACCCAAAAAATGCAATAAAACCATCGAGGTGTCGACTATACGACTTCCCACTTCCCAGTTAATTCAATTTATTCACATCCGTCCGTCATCCGGATTGATGTCAAACGACAGCTTGTTCCAATGTCAAACGTCCCATCGAGCGATTAACCTCAAACCTTCATAGTCATTCTTGCCTGTGTGCCTATCCTTACGCAGAAAACATTTCCAAATTGAATTGATTACACCCCCATGGTGTTGCATGTCCTAGGAGCATGAAAAAAAAAGGAATTTCATTTACCAATTGCATTAGGATAATTGCTACACAGATAAGACAGGAGCAAACTCGCTCTACTCTGCCAAGCGAACAAATATCCCTTCCAAATGCAGTGCAACGAACTACAACTACCGTTCGATGCCCCTCTAATCCAGTTGATTCCCTTTACGAACAAAGAATTGCAGAATGTTACGGCAGGGGGCCATCCACCGCCAGTGGATCGACTTACACACGGCGATCGAATATTTGCCACCCCACCTCAGACGTCAAGTGTCAATAAAAGCCGAGCCAACCCGAATCTATAACTCCAATGATTTTATTTACTAACAAAATTCCTGACATAATTGCATATTTTCGGCTGCAACAACAAAAGGATTACCCCTTATGAGAAGGTTGTCAAATCGAGGCAATTCGTAGGCGCAAGTCTCAAACGCAATTGTGTTAATTCACATTAGTCACGCATTAGTTGAGCATCACGGCGGTGGTCCAAGAGAACTCATTTGTGATTCCATCCTGCCACCCAATATTAATTGACCATTCAATTACAATTATGGCGAACAATAGGCGTCCGCCAGCAATTTACTAAAGGCGCGCGAAAAAAAATACAGCTTCATCCCCAAAGATGGTTGATAACACCGACATCCGCAAACCCCCTCGGCTAGGGTATCCCTCAAATGGCAAGTACACCAGGCCGACTAGGTATAGAGACACATCGAGATACGCCAATAGCATAGAGCGTAAGCTTCGGTACACCGCCACCGCCGAGATGGTATCGATAAGTTCTGTGGTACGCGCCCCGATTGGGGGAGGTTATCGTATTCACCACTTCAAGTAACATTCAGTTTGTGATGAGACGCCAAAGTGTAAGCATTCGTGGAATATTCGAAGGCGGTGCGCTTCAATCGTTCAGTAGTGTTTCATTCTATACCCGCCGCTTGGACTAGTTAGTTTACCGAATTCGACTAAAGAGTTCCATACGGATTTCTTGTGGATTTTTCGACATCGACAGTGTGTTTTGTTGAAGCGTGTTTATAAATAATTCTCTCGTGTTCGGTATATGGGCGATCATGGGCAACGATTCTGACATGGATCCCTTCAGTAATTCGAGTTTTGTTTCATCCGACACTGCATTGGTGGATATGCCGATAAAACTCACAAATATAGTACCACGAAGATCTGGCATCGGAATGATTATTGTGAGTCTCTTCTTTGTCCTTGGAGTATTGGGAAATTTTCTGGCCCTGCTGATACTTGCCCGGAAGAGGACAACAAAGAACAGCAAATACACGTTAATGTTAAGGTAAGTGCAGACCCATTATACCAAATCAGATGATGAGTTCACTCACAGAACGACAGAATTTAATGTAAAAGCGTGCCCGCTCGAATGACGCTATTCGTTATCAGTACTTGGACTAATTTTTTTGCTCGCAACTGATGCCTAAACAAACACAACAGCTCATCTACAAGAGACGTCGGTATTTTGTTTCTCTTAAGATGTCACTTAAGATGAACGCTTGTGTTGTTATCTAGTGTAGTCACAGATCATGACACCACACGAAGACATTGGAGACGGCATCTAATACGACTTGGAGTGGGAGAAGTATTTCAATCAGAAAATCCGAAAGGGATCTCCTTTTCCCATACCATAAACAATATGAATTTGGAATGCTCTTTTGAGTCATTCCAAATTATCAGCAGTAGACTTTTCATAAAAGACGAACATTAATGAGGAAAGTCCAACGATTACGAAATGATTCCGATTGAAAAGCAGGCAGATCGTGTGCTACGTGGTGGGCTACATGCACAATTATGCATGCTGCATATTGCCAAAAAAAAAGAAAAAAAAGGAAATTTCCGCAGTGAGCACTCCCCACAAAACACTCCAACCGTGTTTTTGTGGCATTTAGGGAATACAGAAAATATGAAAGAATGCACTGAGATTCGCTCTTCTCAGCTTCTGAAATTTTTTCTCTCGGATCCATTAATCGGAGTTCTTGACTGTCACAACCTGAATTTTAGGGTGCAGGGTTATAAGATGCATGATGGTGAATTTTAGTTTTTTATAAATTTGTAGAGAAAAATAGAGCTTGCGATGTCACGTGTATACGTGCGTTCATGACAGGTAGATAAGAAGGAAGGAAGGAAGCGGTGGCTTACAGAACGAATGTACTTAGGTCCTTTGTGCCAATAAACTAATATTGCGAAACCAGTTCGTATTAGCGACAAATTCATTTATTTTTACCTTGCTCTAGCTCTAGCGTCCTAGGCGTAAGTGACGACAGAGCCGAGGTCTCCACTTCTTCATCATCCATGCACCTACAATGATGCCAATATTGATTTTTTTTAGGTATAGTAGCAACTGGTTTCGGATACGTCCATACTCCAGTGCTCGTTATTACGATAGATTGAGGGACATCAGTTATTGCATTCTACTAGTAGTAACAATTCGGTTGCGAAAGCGGAAAGTCACTAATTGGTTTCGGCCTTGTTCCCTTGTAACGCATCGTCGTGATGGGTGTGGATTAAAACCCAAAGTCGAAGGGAAGATTATACCAGCATGTCTGAGAGTTTATCACGACGAAAAAGGGATAGCCGACTCCTAGTAGAGTTACAATCCCAACTTGGTCCTGCGACCCAAAGAGAAGCAGAGGCAGGAGCTCACTAAATCGATAACTATCTTGTCTTCTTCAGTAGGTGTGAATGGAGGGATTCCAATTATTTCCTCTGTAGTGGAAAGGGGCAGAATGATTGAGCATCTAACGAGTTCGTTACATGGCTGACACAGCTGCACTGTACATGGGATGTCTGATGCACCATGTCTTTATGGTCCGATACCGCGCACAGGTCTATTCTAAACTAAACATTCGTTAAATGAACTTGTGGGTTAAATAGTGTGCCACACGTATTTTCTGATTCCCATTTCAGTGCATAAACACGTTACTTTACTAGACGTTTCCATTAGAAACATTAAGACAAACAATCAAATCGAATGTCTTCATCATTTTTCGAGATCTATTAATTTATATACTTATCTTAGTGGTTACAAGGAAAATGCAAATATTTTGGGATAAATTATTTATTTCTCAATTGTAACTTATTTGACTAATTTTGAGCAAGCTAGTTATTGGGCATGATTTTTTTGGTGGCCCGTGGCGTTGTGGATATGTGCGTCGACTTCTACGCACTTGGACCTACCCGTCTAGGTTCGATTCCTGTTACGACAAGAATTACTTATCACGGCCCCACCTCTTTCGAGTCACTGACAATGCTCAAAGAGTAAGAAAAACCTTCTCAAACTTAGCCGTTCAGAGTCGGCATAAAACTGTAGGTCTATTCCACTCGTGATAGAACAATAGCACGCATAACACGAGTGGTTGCTGAGATTCTAGGCCCTGGCCATCTACGGGCTCTAGCGCCACCCATATTATTATATTACCCACCACATAAATAGAACCAATATTACGGCTTATTTGAGTAGAATTTCAAAAAAAATAGTATAAATAAGACATATCATATTCATTATTATCAGAATGTATGGAGAATCAGTGGGAACTACAGTATTAAAATCGAGGGGTTAGGTTAGGTACTGCTGAGGACATTCACACTTAGGCCAAAGTAGACTTATTGTGATACCACGCAGATTAGGTTCTCCTAACATCGGAACCAGTTGGTGCTTGTAGTGAAGCCGTTTAGCTGACCTATACTGGCGCAATTAAGCTCACCGAGATTATTGAAATAGTAAGCCCTTAAGTGTTGGAACCTACGACTAGCCAGAACGCTGCACGAACAGAGTAGGTGATCTATATTTTCTACCTCCCCTTCATCCATGCAGCTTCTGCAGAAATTATAATATGGGACACCCATCCTACGAGCATGAATGTCAATTGCACAGTGCCCGGTTATGACTCATATGAGAGTTTTTATTCAGGGTCTGCCGAGCCTAAGCGGACTGAGTGACCGTTTTAGGTTGAGTGAAGGCAGGTGGTGCCTTCTAGCCATTTGTTATTGGTGGTTTTAATCGTGTGTATCTTTAGGATATGGTAGGCTGTAGCGAACGGCATGGAAGATGGTGGCGAGTTTATTGGCTTTGCAGTTGGCTGGTATGTCACAATGTCCTGGCACCCGGCAATCGAGAGGTTAAGTCAAATAACAATATTGAATTTTATAAATTTGTGCTACATACTCAATTGAAACTCGGCTTTGAACATCACATGAAAGAATAACGCATATTCAACACAAAACAGACGTGATTGGATGATACATCGTTTGACGCCAATGTATCCAGTTTTAACTCGGTTTAGAAGTAATTCGGTTTGAACCAGTATATGAGCTCCATTTGACAAATCATGAATAGTGATGGATTATACTTCTATTTAATTATTATATCACAGAGCTGGAGGATAATATTCAACTCAACTCAACCCAACTCAGCTCAACTCTAAACCTAAATCACTCCCTATATTTGAGATTTTCATCATCGACAGAGACGCTTACTTCATTATTTATTTAGCTTCTGGTCAATGGTCAATGAGGTGGCCCGTGGCGTTGTGGGTATGTGCGTCGACTTCTACGCACTTGGACCTACCTGTCTAGGTTCGATTCCCGGTACGGCAAGAAATACTTTTCACGACCCCACTTCTTTCGAGTCACTGACAATGCTCAAAGAGTAGAACTGTCTAGAAAACGCTGCTCAAACTTAGCCGTTCTGATTTGGCATAAAGGTCCCTCGGAAGGGACCTACCCCTTCCACTCGTGAGAGAATAATAGCACGTACAACACAAGTGGTAGCTGAGAAGCTAGGCCCTGGCCCTCTACGGACTGCAGCGCCACTGGTCAATCAATGAGATAAAGGCGCAAATTGTTCTCATCTAGGGAAATTTCATTGTTCTGGCTTTTAAATGGACAGTTTGATCTATTGTTCCAGTTCCCACAGAATATATGCTCACAGCGCTAAACGAACTACTGTTCAATTCGCTGTGCGTTTCTTAGCAGACAATTTAGCGTTTCTAGTAAATTTACCAGAATTAGTTTGACAAAATTTGGACCAAAAAAAGCATTTACAGCAATGTGCAGTTTTGCAAAAATAAATTAATTAGGATTATGGAAATAAGCTAAATTTAAGCCATAAATCTCTTGACGGTTTTCTTTTAGTTAAACTTGCTCTTATGGGTTGATGCCGATCTACTAAGTGGGAGGCATTCTTGAACGTTCTGTGTACAGAGACAAATCAGCATAAGTTGAGCCATTCATCTATTGTTGAATGAACTTGGGCCTACAATTGGACATGAATTAAGATAAGACTTGAATTTGCGCTACAAATTGTTAATTCAAACATGTCTAAACCATACAGGACGAACATGCGCAAGTAACACAAGTTTTAAAAACAAATTAAACAGCCTGAATATTTAAAATCTGGAGCACTGGGATGGACAATTGGAAAATAAATGGTCACACAGTTGTGTTTGGCGCCGTTGTTACCTCATCTGATTAATGGGGGTTTAAAAGCAACAACCGCCTCATTCGGATTTAACTCAGGATTCTGTGTAGCAAGGTCGCGGTGACGTGCAGGACAGACTTGGAGCAGCAGAAATGACGTGTATCTACACTAGAAGTGTATACTCGTAAAATGAATTTAAACCTGTTTCTAGTAATGCCCACACTGAAATGAACTCTCTGTTAACACTTGGTGGATGTTTTAATAGCATCATTACTAAAGGTGACAAATTTTCTGTATTTTGATTGGCATAAGAGACAGCAAAGGATGAGATTTCGTACAACACTAAAAACTACTAAGCATGAAGCGGGCTTAGTAATAGTACGGGTATGTCTTTCATGGTTGGACGTGGACTGTCTTTACATTTACTCATCAACAATTTTATGACTTGCCTAATGAGAGGTAGCTATATTGAGACGTTGGCTCTTGGAAGATAACCACGAATTCGAGCATTCATAGAAAGTGGTGAAAATACATTTCAGTCGAAAAATGTTTCGTTTTTCTTTTCAACTCAGATCTAATTCAGAATCAAAATCCAAGTGCTCGGAACAGTGGAACTATAGACTAAGTATTTACAGTAGGACAAATCTTGGAGAAGCTTTCATAACTTCTAGAATCTTGTGGTTTTTAGATGAGTCCTGATGGTATTGAAAGAAGAAGATTTAACAACGAACTGTTGGGGCTTTACAGCGACATGAGTCTAGCCATGCGTTTGCGGATACAATGTCTAAGATCGCTATGGGTTGGACATTTGTACTTGCATATTGCAGGCACTACAAGTGATAAATGTTTTGTTATCCTGTTTTGCAGGACAAAACGATACCTTTTGCCATCGCTTGCTTTGAGTTTTTTTTTGTAAGATGTTGGGGGTGATGATGAGATTGCCAAGTCTTCGGTTTGGAATTTTCGAACAGCTACAGAAGCTTCGGACGCCGCAGAAGAACTTGCTGGAGAAAACTGTCGGCTTATGGAGTTTTTGAGCAGTCCCATGGACTGGTAAAAGTATTTTGTTTTTACGAACCGTTTTTGATGACGAGTGTAAGTTTTCGCTTGAGCAATTCTAGTGCTAATCTATGGCTGGTAAACAAATTATGAGTTGTAATATTTCTTCCATTGCATTATCCAATCAAATCTAAGACAACTCGCTTCCCATGATTTATTTCAGGTACTAAATCTGTTCGTCCAAGATAGCGTTGAAATTTCAGACAGAATGCCTTCACAGAATCTATTGCAATCCACGGCCTTAAAGCCTACTACCCCGGCTTACTAGGCATATAAACATTGATGGTACATCTCCCGCGAATTGGAGATGGAATGCAGAACACTCATTTCCCAAATCTGCAAAACAGCTGTAAATCGGCTTAGTATATTTCCAAGCCTTCACGAGTACCATCCTTAGACTGAATAGCTGGTCGGTTGTATTTTCTGCCAGAACAAAAGCCGCACTGTTCATCAAGTGGTTGCGAAGCCCTATGGGAGGCTAATGTGGTACCACTGGAGATCAGGAGCCACTGAAACCTAGTTTCAGCATGACAGAGCGGCTGGCTGTGGTTTAGACCCAAATCCCGGTCAGAGTGAAAATAAATACCACCGCATCATAGAGACAATAACGACTATCACTTGTGGTGATCGTGCTTGACACTTAGATGTGCGTGCTCAGTGTGGTGCTCGTTACAACCTGGTGCTGTGACCTATAGAGGTGTTAGATAGACCTCGTCTTCAGCAAAGGGGAGGTAGTATCCCTTTAGACACGAACTCAATTGCTACTTGAGGTTAATCTCAAGGCGTTCGTCGGCGTTTTCCTAACTCTGGGTGTGAGGTCCTCGTGGTATTAAGACTTCACCCCAGGTGATCACGTTAATCCAAACAGTCACTTGTTCATCTCTCGACCATACCTCTAAACCGTGCTTCCAACAGCTTAGCGTAGTCATTCCCAGGGAGGTGATATGCCCCTGTAGTCGGAAAGGAGGATAATCATCCCAGTTTGCCAATTGGCAGGTGTCTCACCACATTCCCAGACCACCTTAATGCCATCAGGGAGAAATAAAACTCCCTCTTTACCCATTGCCTTAAACATTTGTTGCCGGATTTCATCCACACCGGCGGATTTGGCAACTTTTGATGACTTCCTCCACCGCCGCCATACTCAAGACTGTGTGTCTGCCTGGACCGAACCCCTCCCTCCCCCACCACCACAATGAATAACGCGGAGAAACACTTTTGTCTGTCTAACACGGTTCTATTCTATTGGAAGCATCCAAAAAAAATGCAAAAGCTGGTTATAATTTTTCGATCGATTAAATGTATTATTTTTTCTATTTTTCTAATCTCTAAACACGATTCAGTTAAACGATTAGTAAAAATTGGGTGACATCACATAACAATAATCATCCGCGAAACTCTATATGACGACGCGCCATCTCAAATACCACTTATTCACTCATTACGCAGTAGTCTGACCAAGATCTTAATCTTCAACCACTTGCATTGCTATTCGGGAAATCCAAAAAGTTGTCTTTATCTTGTTTGTGTAGAGAGACGTGGGTATAAATATTCGGCATATTCAAAGACGCACTTATTTCGTTCAGTAGCGTTTGCGAGCGATCCACGACCGCGCGGGCTTGTTAATTTTTACCGATTCCAAGTGTTCTTGTTTTAGTAGTTTAGTTTCAGTTATATTATTTTCGGCAACGATTCTGACATGGAGCCCTCAGAAAATAATTCGAATTATATTTCATCCGACATTGGATTGAGAAATCTGGCCGACACGACGAAGTCACATGCAATCTCTTTCCTTAAAGCACTTGTAATGACCTTTTTAATTCTTGGAATATTAGGGAATTTCTTAGCTGTGATGATACTTGCAAATAAAAAGCCAACAAGTAACCCCAGAACCTGGCTGATGTTAAGGTAAGTGCTCAGTTCTGTGCAAAGTGAGATGAGATGTTAGCCAATGGCAATTCTTTGACAAAAATTCGCGTACTTTGTGAATGTACTTAGTAAAGATGTATTCCAATCAGTGTATTTATGTCTTAACAACTGAATCTTGAATATGTTGACTGTGAAGACTTTGTTCGAACGAAAAGAAGTTAGAGTTGGTGGCAGATAGCGGCCTAGTTGCACATGCACTCATGCGAAGTGCTGTTGATATGCAAAACTGGATTATTGTAAGCAAAGTGTAAATGACCAGAGACTGGTTAAATTCGATTGATACCGACTCAAATAATCCATATTTAATATTCATCACGAGATCTGCGCGCACATGTAGTGACTAAACACGCAGTATGAGTAAACTAGTAATTGCCATAATCAGTGCTCTTGAATGATAAATTAATTTGCAATGCTTTGTTGGGAATTCCAAAGAGTCGTCATAAACGCTTAAGCATCGAAAATTAATAAGTTATGTGCTGCTCATTGTTGTTCTCCTCTTAAACTCTGTGAAGTTGATTATTAACTAATAGAGTTCGTTCGTAATTTGTAGCGTCTTGTACATTTTGATGCATGCGAACCTCCCAACCAGAAGTTCCCATAGATTCTGGTAAGTCACTGTCGATGTTTGTGACCTGGAGCAGAACTGATGGATTACGATTCCTCTCCTGTTGGTCTAAGCTGGCCGTTTCTGAGCGATTGCCAACATGTTCAAATTAAGAGTTTTGACGAAGGGCAGCACATCATAGTAAACGATTCCCTGCCAAATTCGGTCCGTTAACTCGTGTGGCACCCATGCAGCCTGAAGGTTTGGCACAGTAGTCGGATAGTTTTGTCGCTGTCCTAAGCTGCAAGAGATTGCAAGTGGCTATAAGGATTCCTGTTGAAGTTAGTATAAGCAAAAATTGGAGCGCCCTATAACAACTTTTGTAGAAGTTGTACAGATGAGGTATAAGAGGAGACAATGCTCCAGCACTTCCAACAACTAGGAAAGAACTCTCGTTTGATATTCGTTTAGGAACCTAGACGTTTAATTATAAGAAAAACGATAAAGGTGTCCTTTGTATATCGAAATGTACCCAAAGCCGCAACAACTGCTACCAACTTTTACTCGTTTAAAATTGTCTTGATAAATCATTGTGCATCAGCAGATGCTATAATTCCCATTTATTGCTATTGCCAACTCCTGTCTTGTTTATGTGTACTTTAAAAGTGTCGAATGTAAAAATCGGTGACATGATACCAAACATGATCACGAAACTAACATCAAATGGGAACTATAACTAACTCATTGGAAGTGATGGCGAAAAATGACAATAGAGCGGATAAGAATTATTTACAATAGAGGCGAAAGCACAATGAACGCAGATCAGGGTTTAATGAGACGACCCACGTCTGGAACGACGCAGTCACAATAACCTAACCTAGTTCAAGGGTTAACAGAATATAGTTGCCTTCGTTGAAACTTAAAGCAGCTGCTCCCTGTACAAAACGTCTACTGAAGCTTATAACGCTTGTTTCACTCACATAAATCGTAGATTGTCTTGGCACAGTATGGCACAGTATGCCTCAATACGAAACAATTGTGGCCTATTCTCAATCTAAGACGACTCACAGCCTGATTAGAATGAGCAGGCCGAGTCTCAGAACCCTTGTCAGCGTCAGCACTAGGTACTGCATTGAAGTTCCCGTCTTAACATTGTGCCTGCCACAGAACGCCACCCTAACATACCTCCACGTTGCACGCAACGCCACAAATGTCCCTATATTTGACAAGAAAGGTTATCCTATCCTTCTTCTGTAATATACACGAACATTTCTACGCGCAAGCAATTATGTGTATTATTGAGCGAAACCTTCCCTTTCCTCTCTTTTCACTTATTATTTTAAGCAAAGTGTAAACCTTACACGAGGCATTGCGTCCCTCGCAGATTGTTCATCCGAAATAAACCGATTTGGAGTTTGCTTTTGTAAGCGACAAAAATCACGTTTTTGTCAGCACACAAATACAAAATAAATAATCATCTGCCGTCACTGCCATTACTGGAATGAGGCCACGAGGCTTTGGACAGTGATTTTATAAAATCAACTTTAGTTATCACTCAAAAAATACAACACAATTTTCAAATTATCTCTCGGAGTAATGAAAATCCTTCTCCATGGAAGAGCCAAAGCAATGAACTAACTTAAGTGCTCTGAACAAAAAAGTGAGCCTACCCCAAGGAATGTACGAATACAAATCGATGTTCATTTTGACCCAACTCTTGTGCGGGGGTACATAAGTTCTATTGTGGTTTTCACAAATGAGGGAGCTTTCTAAGGGAGGACCTTTTGCAAAGGAAGGACGAAACTTAAACGATGTTTAATTCAAGTGTGAGGCATAGACGGGATTCTTCTCATGGTGTTATACATTTTCGCTATTGAATGAAATAAATGTAATTACCCGACCCTTCAGTATACACACGTATTAACCTAAGCGCTACTTAGCGTCGATTGTATTCATTCATTGGATGACTGAATAAATTGCCTAGCTGTAAGTGTGCAACCAGAGGTGTACACCCTACCTACTTACATATACACTGTGTAGGGAGGTGCAGGGAGGTTCTCATAAAATAATTAATTTGCTTAGAACATTAACGTCTAATCCTCTGGCAAGATGCCACAGAGAAACCAGTCACGGTCTTATGATGAATTTTATTTTTAGAATTGTACCCAATCCTTAAAAATGCAAACAAATGTGTTTTGAATTTCAATTCAGATTTTCGATGTAAATATACTCGGGCATATCCATATGTATGTTTTTTGTTGCAATTCATTGACTAGCTGCCTCTAGTTTCGCACATATGTTCGGAGTCAAAGACTCTTCGGTCGGGTGCAGTGTTGTCCATACGCTCTACATGGCCGAGCCATCTTAGGCGTTGAATCCCTAAACCCAGTTCGGCCTGCTCCGATTCAATACAATCAAACGCTTAATTGACGGCTCGCTGTGTTCGACCAATTACTTCAATGTCATTGACGTATGCTGACAGTTGTACGGACTTCAGGAAGATAGTTCCTCAGTGTTGGCGTGTAACTTTTGCACGATCTTCTCAAGGATGTTGTTGAGAAAATTACATGACAGCACGTCACCTTGTCTAAATCCTCTTTTGACATTGAAGTCCTCGGTGAGTTCGTTACCGACTTTGATGGAGCAGCGAGAATTCTCCATCGTCACCCGGCACAAACTGTTATATGATGTGCCGATCTGCATTTTTTGAGTTTTTTTCAGGATCTGCACCGATGGTTGACTACCCCACCACATAACCAGTCAGGTTATCCACGAAATGGTTCCAGGCACTCACACAATACAGCAGAGAACTTATCCCTCGGTAATTGGCGCAGTTAAAGGGTTCTACTTTTTTGTAAATAAAATTTCTTCTCGGAAAAGGGAATGCTCGACCTGTAAAGAACGGATTTGTACCTATAAGTGACGGAACGTAGAGTGGTGGCACATAAATAAAGCATTAATTTAAAGGTAATAATCCAATCTTCAAATAACATACGTTTTACGATTCCACTTTATCGCACATTTTTTTATGGACCAAGAAATGAAAAAAAAAGTGCGCTTGCCACTAGTAAAAAATGTGCCAAGACATTAAGTTCATAGCAACGAAGCTTTACTTATTATGTTAATAAAATTACACTGAATGTGAATACTTACCAATGGCATACTCTGCATTTTTGTTTGTTTGTTGTTTCTTGTTATTTGGTCGTTTGACTGCCTAACCATCAGTTCTTGATATTTCCTGAATTGAATGCATACATACAAATGGAATTAATTTTACAAAATTGCAAGGTCATATAAACCCAGTAAAATATCCTGCCACACGTACTGTTGACAAAGGGATATGAATTATTCAGCATTATAGCCAGGTGAAAATAAACCTCATGTTCGTTTATCAACACTGGCAAGTTAGAGAGAAGAGAGAACGTCCCATGCGAAGCATGCAGCTTGATTAATTGTGATTCTGTGTCAGTTTAAAAATTTGATTTTAACTAGAGATATGCGTATAAGTACGGTAGGTACGCAGATGAAATCTGATTGAATCACTTTGCAGTGAAAAATCATTTTACATTCCACTCAACAATTGCATGTGTCTATAAATCAAATATTTGAAAATGGAAAAGCGTAGTCGAAAATGCATTGAGTCACGGCGAGTGAATTCACTCTCTGGCCATGTTCCCGTACTTATGATCTATATTTAATTTTGCATTTACATTTCATTTAAAGCATTCGCTGTATTTTTAAACGTATGACTAAACTTGTGTAGTTCCTGTCAGGGATGATTTATGTTCAAATTTGATCATTGGGCTGTTTTCTGACGCAATTGTCACTGACAACAATGGAGAATTACTGATTGTGTCGTTCATTTGGCTTGTATAAACTCTGACATTCTAAAATCACCACATCTTCGGGAAAAGTTTTGGAGTGTGTCGCTTTTAGTCCAACCACCTGGGTCTGCCAAGCGGTCGCCTACCCGATCGAATTGCATTCAAGGCTCGCCTCCGAAGATGGGGGCATTCGTGCCAAGTGACCAAACCACCGATCGAATTGCATTCAAGACTCTCCTCTAAGACGTCATTTGTGGTGTTCATATTTGCCCCGAGGTGGACAAACTCCTTTACTACCCCTACATTGTAGCATTTAGCTGCTCCATTATATTGATCATTAAGAAGAAGTGAACATTGGGCGTATGACAGAAGATATTGTGTAGAAATGTAAAAAGACATATGGTGTCTGTAATCTGTATGAGAGTAGATAAACACGTATCCATGTTTGAAAACATGTAACGTTACTGAAGATTGTTTGCATTACCATCGGGTTCTGCCAAATGACACCATACAAAATTACAGGCTGATTCATTGATTAGTTTTTGTTTAGCAGCCACGCAGGTGGATGAATGAATAAAGCAAATAAATGCAGACTTAACTTTTCACATTCAATTTTGTATGGTTTGTTAACTTCATTTTATTTACTTTTCTTTATTACGCTGTCATCATTCCCTTTTATTTCCATTGGTCATGCCATTTTGAACCCTTTGACTGAATATTCTTCCTTTTGTGGTGCCTATTATGACTGAGAGTGGAGTAGGCTGTAGCCCCTTTTCACTGAAAACAATTCTCCAAACCAGTAGAGCCACAGCGAAGTCTATGTATTAATTTACATCTTCACATACTCGCATTATACAATGAACAACAAACTCTGACGTTAGTACATGTTTAAAGCATGAGTGATGGGCTGCAATTTGAAAGGAAATATAACGACTGTTGCGTATACACAGAAATCAATAAAAGATTTAGGATATGTGCACGAGTTCCCGTCAAAACGTAATTCTGCACCATCCATAAAATCGTATAATCCCTCATGACCTTCCGGGTGCGATGGCAGCTAATGCATGAAATCCTATAAAAGGCTTTAACACAAACAGTTCTCCCTTTCACCAGACATGGTGAATGGCTTTACTTTATACTCGCCACACACCGATTGAAGAAAAAACTAATTTCAATTTATGTAAGTGGAAATACGATGAGAGAATCTCTAATATCACACGTTTCGTCGAGCATTAACATCATAGAGCTCTATACTCAGCGTTGGCGTTTTCTTTGTTTTTAAACACATCTACTTCATCCTTGGGGTTTTTATACATAAATTGTCAAGGATATTCAAAACCTTAAGACTCGACTATTGTTTGCGTTTGTCTTTGAAAACGAAGGAGGTGTCAACAGGGAGATGCCCCTCCTGCAAGACTATCTCCTTCTCGTGTTGCAGTGCCATTTAAATGGCAATTCCCTTTAATCGATTGCGTGTCAAGGTTTCAAGTCACCTTCAATTTGGTTTTTCTCTTCTATTTGAATATTTTTTCCACTTTGTAGCAGTTCAAGGATAGTTCAATATTGTAAAATGTGATGAGAACTACTTGGGTGCCTCCTTATAAGGGAAATTAAATATCTACACAACGTTTGCGAGTTACGTGCAAAGTAGGTGTTAAAAGACATCATAAAAAGATTATGTGTCAAAATTGGATAAACGCATTTCAATTATTTTATTCAAAATCAGATGTCATCCAATTTTAGGGACCGTGAAGGGATTTGTTGGAATTCAAATTCATTAGTCGAATTGAAACCCTATGCTGGTAAATTTTTAATTTCAACGTTCTATGGCGTAAATTGTGACTGACGATATTAGAAACGTGCAGAGAAATGTGTAGAGTCGCGCAATCATTGATAAAACAATAAAAGTGCTCAACAATATAAGAGAGGTTAAGGAGAACACCTCAAAGTCAGGAGCTGCGACCAGCGACCTTTGAGGCCAAAGTCAAGTCTGCTGAGAATCCAGACTTTTCCACTTAAGATAAGTTCTTATGGTTGCTGAGATGTGTCGTCATGTCTTTTTTCTTTTCCTGATCCTTGTTGCTGAGAATAAAATCAGATTTCTTATGTTTCCATGCCTGGAGATTTTTTTATGTGACCACGCATGATTGGACGACGATTGAGAGAGCAACGATTCTGAAGGACGGGCTCAGTAAAAAAGCGTCGTCGCTTATCCCATTATATGCTACTGTTCGCAATTGAGTCGCATCTCAGACAGATTCTAAAACATGTGGCTCATATGCGCGAACCTCCCGACTGATGTGATTGAGGAACCCATCAAAAAGGACATGGACAACAAAGTAATATGGTTAAAAATAGCACGAGATTTTCTCGCAGAAGAATGAAACAGTCTGTTGATCACCGGATGGTAGAACCGCCAACCAAATCAATCATGAGCTTATTGACGCATGACATTTGTCAAATATTATTGACATGCGAACTTTCAGACCAGGATAACCAAGAGCTGTTATAGGGAATAAATAACTCCCCATTTCAAACCTCCTTCCTAGCAATGGAGAAGTCGGCAGTACTCAGTGACAGAACTACCAACCAACACGCTTATCCAGCCATCTGCCTCCAATTACCAACGCCAATTTGGCTTAGGCTCTTTTCCACTTGTGTTCTCTGGTGCGGAGTCGAAGACACTTCGGTCTGAACCAATGTTGTCCATGGGATCTATTTTGCCTAGCCATCTTATGCGTTTAATCCATAGATGTCTGTATAGACTGATGGTCTGCCGTAGAGTGAGGCTCGGGTTTATTGTCAACTTCTCTGGCCTGAAGGTACACAGATATCATGAACCATAATACAGATTGTTCATATTTCAGGCAACCACACAAAACCGAAGAACACAGAAGATTATGTATGTTATGTTAAGCAGACTTATCCCTCGATAGTTGACGCAATCAGAGCAGTCTCCTTCTTATGGAAAGTATATACAGTACTAGAGTGCAGTAGTCTGTCGTTTTTTTTTAGCATCTTTTGTGATATACATCCAGTCAGTCTCAAAAGTAAGTGTACGGCATAAAACTTGAATGTAGTTTGTTATAGCAATTAGTATAGTAAATAGTAAGTAACAGCTACTAAATTAGCCTAAATCAGGCAATTCCGTAACTCAAGCCCGCAGGCCACGCAAGTATCCTCAACCAATTATCGATGTAGGAGATATAAAGTTACTATTATTTTTTCATTTTTAACGTAAATATCTTACTCTATTTAAGGTTCTATTAATATATACAAAGATTAAAAATCAAGCCTAAAAAAAGATATTATATACATTCCACACACAATGCGTGACTATTACAACATATCGCACCACGTGTTGGCAATGTACATACAAACAGACAGAAACTCGAAAACTTTTGTCCGGCCTCCGGCCGGTTTCATGTGTGACTTTGACACGCGTTACACATTACTTCCATGTTGTCCCTCCCTTTCTCATTGTTGACTTATACTAGCAGTGGCGTTGATTGTTGACTAATTGCTATTCCCTTTAACTTCGGGATAAAACTAAGCAACAGACACCCAGTCGAGCAAACTTATTCTTCATCTCATGGGAAGCACATGCATTTCCGTTTCAATTGATTAGGACAAACAGTTGAAGAAGTTATATAATACTGTATGTACATGTGTGTCTCCTTAATAAAACACTAGATTCTCAGACAGACTATTCACAGCCCGAGCCGCTGGGACAAGGCTACAGGGAAGAAACATGAAGGAATAGGATTTTTTTTTCAGAATTCGATACATTGGGGCCAGGGAAGCAACTTGAACTTGAAGAAAGGTGTTGAAGATGTATATTCTAGCAACTGGCTTAGTATCCTAGGAAAGGTAAAGACATTTAATTACCTTGGTTTGGAACCTTAGGGAACAGGTTTTAAAATTAGAGTTCTCTACCACACTGGAAAATTGACGAAGGAGAAGAAGAAGCTGAAGCCAATCTTCTGTAACACCAAACTTTTGGATGTGATGTTTTCAATCCCGGTGACCAATGACAACAATAACTAAGGGCGGTAAACCACTATAACATCTCATAACTAATGAGAAAAAAAAACAAAGTCAATTTTCTTCTTTTCTTTATTTTTTACAACCGTTCACCTTGGACTCTACTCACTAAATGACACATCGATCTTTTTCTCTGTATATTATTTTTCTCTTACTGTTTTTTATTATCTCCTATTTTCACTGTTACACAACAAACTTCTTTCTGGCAGGGTCTCTCGATTTGTTGATGTCATACTAAACTTGTGTACACCTCCTAGGTGTCAAATATTCTTCAGCGCGTAGTTGTACAGTCCATATCATGTACATAGCCAAGTTACTTAGACTCTGAATTCTTAGACGCATGAAATTACGCAAAATTCCAACATAACTTACGTACGTACTACGTAGATGGTTACGCTCGTACTTAAACGGAAATAAACTACAATGAGATGGTCAACTAAGACGAACATATCTCGGGGCCTAGTATTTCTATAACCTTTCGTCAGCATTAGCCAGCTAAACCGTTTTATTATAAGCACCAACTGCTACAGCTGATAATCTCATAATTCACTGCCGAGTTTGACACAAAATCATACATTTGTTTATACTTATGTATTTACGAACCACCGCATATTGTCTCATATATAGGCACGTTGGATATTTGTGGTATAGAACAATGCCGGTAATCCGGATCCCGGAAACTGGGCAAACTGGTTATTATGGTCTGGGTGTATTGCAACTGATGCACACATTGTGTGTATAAACACCATATTTTGCGTAGACCCACAAAAAGATGTTCTATTTACATCACTCAAAACGAAATAAAGTCAAGCTAAAATGGATCGTGTTGTGTGAGATGTGAAACCGTCTTGTTCAAACCCCATGCCTTTCACATCCATATCTTCTATCGATTTGATACCACAGATTCGGTTTAGATTTGTCTATAGAGATGAAAATTTAGTGACACAGTGACGATCACGATAAACTAAAATATATAGTTTTTGGCATGGTTTTGTTCCCTTAAGGTGAGCTTTTATGCTATTTCTTATCCGCAATAAGTCATTGCCCAAATTTGTATAGAGAAGTGCGTCACAAGTCACTCATTGCACAATATCCTAATTTACGATTTTCCATTTTTTCTCTGCGAATTAATCATTTCCTTCGCGACTTGTCAAACTAAAAACGCGATCCACAAAGTGGCAGACGCGGTTCACACATTGCAACAAAACAATCAAAACTCTACCCGTAGCTATCTACGAACAGAAAAGATTTCATGTCAATGAAATATCAAGGTTTTGCAATGTTCGCAGTTAACAAGAAGCGACTTAACGGTTACCACTTCCTATTGCACCATTAGAATATATTGCAAACCATGTACTGACTTTTCACTGATTCAATTGTATTTCGACAATTATGTACTGTACCCATGACCAGGCCACCGAACTGCGAATTTCACTTTGGATTGGATTGCGTTTCCAGTTTGACAAAACGCCAAGAAAATTATGAATATTTAAACCAGGTTTTGTGGACGTTTTGGTCACACAAACCCTCACCATAAACTAAACGCTGAGGCTCGTAAGACATTTTTTTTTGACGTGTGTGATTAATATCCTTTATATTCTTTTATATGACCCTAAATAACTATGAAACAACGAAAAATATTAAATAATACATCTCCTCTGCTCCCGTTATAACAAACCACAATTATGAACTTTTATGAATGACCACATTCCAATTCCGAGTTCCTAGCCTACTTATGATTTACAGCGCACTGAATCCAATTAATCAAACATACATATTTGTCCATATGGAGTTACTCTTCCTCAAGTAAAAAACGACAAACAGCACAAAACCCAAACGCTTAAGGTTGAGATTAACGAAGCTATTTCAACTATCCCCCACCGGCATGTAGAGGTTCTTTCTTTCGATGTACTCGAAATGAACTGGGAAAGAAGTGATGGTCGTGCCAGGAAGTTACGGGATAATTGGATTAATTTTATTTCAGAGTAGGGATACTTATGACATATCCAGCTATTCGGGAGTGATAAAAATAATTGCTATCTAATTGAGTTTTGATATAAAAAAAAGTGCGTCACATACGACACAACTGAAGAAAGCCTCCTTAACCTTGATATTGAAGAAATGTGTGCGGTGTAAGAAGTTAATTGGGTAACTGGCTTTGTCTAGTTCGACTATATTCGCCTTGCAACTTGCTTTATCCAATTGTTTCAGCAAACTTTAAGAAACGTCTTTAATAACCCTAAATACCAGTGAATGCATAAGCCATTGAACTGTTCGTCATCGAAACGTCGATGGTTAAAAACGAGCTGTGACATTAAATTACACCCCAGGCTCTGATCTATCATTTCATTTTCATCAAAATCATATTGTTCGCTTCAAATCACACAGTCTTCTGACAAAGTGCTTGCTTTCCATTTCAGTACCACATCCCAGCTGGTTACATTTATTATTTGTTTCTTCTGTGACAGTCACTCTGTCCTTCACACAGGATATGTCATTGACCCATTGTTCTGTCGTTCTGTGATGGTAATTCAATACAATGTCAATTTAGAAATCCGCTTACATTCATTTTGGTAATATCAATTATTTCGATAAAAACACGAAGCACGAACAATGAACTACAAAGCACGAAGCCTTTCTTAGTTCATTGCAAAAAGCCGCATCAAACCGCGTCGAATATTTCATTATCAAACAGCTATTGTGTCCAGGCTCTTGGCGCAAACCACCCCCCAACCAATAATTTTCGAAGAGCACTCCTTTAATGAGTGACGCACAGAGAAAATAGAGACGGGGGTTGTATATCCGATTGAGTAGATTGCGACTTATGTTTGTACGCATTTTTCGTTTGATAGTATATGAGATTACAGATCCTCTGAAAATGACGATGTAATCAACATTCTTTGTCAGATACGCCGAGAGCAATGATTTCATTTCACTTACAATGTCGCTGCTTGTTCCATCAATTATGCATGGCCTTGAAGGCGGACAAGCAGCACGTGCTAAGAGCTTTGATGAATTACTGCCTTTTATCGAAAAATAATAACACAAAATAAAACCACATGCTGATATGTGTATTTGAGTGTAGATTTAGCTGTGATACTCCTTTCGACAGTTTTTCCATCGGCTCAGGGTTGAAGACTTTTCATATTTATATGTGTTCACGGGTATGTATGCATTTTATTCAATTCGAGTGGCTCGTGACTGGCTGCTCTGTGGTGACATAAACAAAAATATGTAGATCTGTGATGTGCATAATTTTATTTTCCCATTAAAGCCAACCAATTATCCAGCATCATGAATTATTAATGTGACCAAGACCGCTTCTAGTAAAGGAATGGGTGGATTTATTACGTTTTTTTTTCAATACATGTGAGCAGCATCCTTACGTTTATGTTTGGTGTGTGTTTAGTCTCCAAGGTGGTTTCCCACTGCCTGTTGATTTGGCAATGATTAATGGAAGTATTCTGATCATACGGTTAGCATACATGACGTCATTTGATCTTATGTATAATCCCACTTCAGGAAAAAGTACACTTGACTTTCAAATTGTGAACATTATCATTTATCCATCGTTAACATGCTGGATTTATTAGATTGATGAAGTTATTCTGATACATACATTTGATGATACTGACTGTTCGTGATTTATGACAGCAAACAGCACTTTGTTGAAACAAAATGTTCGAGAGGTGTAGCCAATTCATACAGCTTTCCGAACAACGCCGTGATCGATTTACTGTAGTTCGAACTTCGAAGTATTTACAGATTATAGTGAATTGCGTACTAGGAACTGATTGAACTCTAGTTCAGTCATCATAAAGCCCATAGTTATCAGAAAGTACAGTACAAACTCGATTTACGTAATTAATAGAAATTAAGGCAGTTCCACTTACCAGGTTACTTTTTTTAAATAAGAAATGATAATCGAAATGGTTATGTTTCTATAGAGAAAATGGGACTGTGATCAAAGATCAAAACACAAGCTGCAAAAGAAAGAAAATTGAAAAAAAAATGAAAATGAAAAGTGTTTTTTAGTTTGTTTTAGAATGAGTTGAGAGTATGTACTAAAATGTTTTAAATTTTTTTCTTTCACTTCGGTTTGGACGTTCGGGCGCTAATTCTTTTGTCTGACAACTATTTTTTGATTGTATTGTAATTTACGTTTTTTAGGGATAATCCTTGTGAAGGGCGCAATGCTAATAAAATGATTAAATATGTGAGTTTAGGTAACATTGCTAGCTAACCCTCCTGCGTAGGTTAGGTTAGGTAGGAGTGGTAGTCACACTCAGGTCAAAGTGAGTCCATTGTGAAACCACGCCAATTGACTACTCCTTAACTTGAAACCAGTTGGGGCTTATAACAAAGTGTCATTAGATAGCTATAATGATAACGCTATTTAGTTAAAAGAGATTATTGAAATAGTAGGGCCTTACATGATGTGAGCACCTACGGCTATGGGACGCCCATTCTGCAGGAGTGTATATATATTGCGCAGTATCCGCATATGAGTCCTGAGTGACGGTCTACTTAGCCTGCGAGTGATCGTTTAAGATTTAGTGTTGGCCATGTTTCAAAGTTTGTCCAGCAAAAACATTCCAAACTGCGTGCGAATAGTTTTATTACGTTGCCGCTTCCATCCAACTGCATTTGAACGCTTGGAAATCTCTTCCCGAAAGATATTATCACTTCTGTTGAACATAGTAAGTGGCTGCTATATGCTGATGATATGTGTATGTTCAAAAGTATTGAAAGCATTGATGACTGCCAAAAATATGCACTTAATTTGAATGATCATACATGTTTAGTTCCCCGAAACTATACACGTATGGAAACATAAATTAACATTTCTTACATGAGTATGTAGATTGATGGGCATATTAATTGAATATGTTCTATTTTCCTAAATTTCATGACCGAACTAGTCAACAAACTATTAGTTCATTGAACATCCCCACTAATAGCGTATTGCTATAGGAATCCACCTTCTACTCGTTTATTCACCCCAATTGATGTTTTGGAAATCAATTCAAGTATTAATAACTCACTCAAGAGGTGTCGTAATAAAAGCATGTCCGATATGATAAAACGTGTAAGGTTTCAGTGATTGCGTTTGGTGGATATCAGATTCGTAAATTTTCTTATCTTCAGTTCAGTCATTTTGTGCCGGCAAGTTGTACAGTGAGGGAAGAGGGATATAACACTTCAATAAAGGATACTAGGTGTCTTCAATGTATAATTTTAAATTGCTGACTGGACCTAAGGTAACACATCTCGCCTGCAACTTTGAATAGCTGTCTACAGATAAGTACAACAAATTGGTTAAGTCACAGAGAGTAACAGTCCAACTTTAGTCAATCGTGGACATCCCTTTGGTCGTTATTCGTGGGCACTGTACATTTTTCAGAGATTAATATTCACACACAGTCATTCGCACTCAGTATTGTCTATATCCCAACAACTCCGTAAAAATGATTTTTAATTGCAGGGACAACTTCTGCATGCGATAAAGCATTTCCCACCCAACTGACTCTTCTCATCTTCTTTAGCATAGGATAAAGAGACTCCTGAGGAATGGTGCATGAAGATTGCAAACACCAAAATGTGCATTCAGGTCAATACTATCAATAATAATAATATAATATGGGTTGCGCTACAGCCCGTAGAGGACCAGGCCTAGCTTCTCAACAACCACTCGTGTTGTGCGTGCTATTGTTCTCTCACGAGTGGAAGGGACCTAGAGTTTAATGCCGACTCAGAACGGCCAAGCTCTAATATAGACTTGAAAATTAATAATAATATGTGGTCGTAAAAATAATGTTTTCCTGGAGATCGTAGACTAGTGTAAAGCAACGTTGTGGTATTTCAAAACAAGTAATCCGTCTGAGTGACTATTCGTGTAGGGATTCCTTAAATAAGTCTACATTGTCGTCTAACGTAGGATTGACTCTAGAAATATGAACATAGTCTGTTTCACCCACAGAAAAGGTGTTATGTCCGATATCTTGCAACTCTGTGCAGGAGGTGATGATTCGAAAGCGTATTACCTTAGAAATAACGTATCCAAAAAAAATAAACTTTCTGGAATAAAAGAGGCGGTAATATTTAAATTGACATAAATCGCGGAATCTGATTTGAATTGAATTTATTTCACGGCACTAATGTGTGTGACAGATGCTCGAGCCTACATAACGCAATTTGTAGGTCTAGCCTTCACAAGCTCTTCGCAGTGAATCTGGCTGTATTTCGGAAAGGACGCGTCGAATTTTGGCTTCCAAGTCCAAGTGTTGTACGATATTATGTCTCTGTACCCCTCACCGTAGACTGTAACTAATTGACTATCAGCATTTTTTAAGACGGCACATAAAGAGCACCAAACGGTATCTTATTCTGTATGTAATGGTGCTTTGACTTTAGTTTGACTTTCTCGAATTGAACCATACATTTTAACAGTTTATAAATGTTTCTAAACTAATCAAGCTAGTCAGTGTACAAGCGAGAACTGCCAGATCCAGAACTGCCCCCTGCATTCCCAGTTTGTTATTGACGCCATAGAGGTCTGCGTCATGCACTTACTGACAAAGATTTTACTGCCAAAAAATACATTCAAATTATGCCACAGAAAAAATTAAAGCAGGCTTTTCTGATGCTTAGCCTCAGAAACTTCAACATACATATATTACACACCTAAAGTCATTCAAAACTACTTAGAGTGACGAGGGGAGCCTTGTCTGATTTCAATAGGATTCGTTTCACTGCCTAGCATCGACTTCTCATAGATTGTGTCGTCCATGTAGATATTGGATGCCCAAAAACAAAGCTAAACAAATGCCGAGACAGAGTATCAACAGCTTTAATTTGTATCCTATAAATTAGCCTCTGGACCTAGCCACATACGAGTCTACAAATGTATCGTATAACCAAGTCTGCTGACAGGTTGTGGATATAAATATCAGCCACACGCTATGTTGGTTATACAAAGCCTCCTACGCAAACACTGGCCTGTCCATCACCCATGCTCACACAAAGTAGTCTTCTGGTACGCTCCCACGAAGACAATATAAACACAGCAGTAAATAATCGCATAAAACAGTTATTACGCAAGCACCAACATAAATATTAATATATCTGAAACTATTTCATTAAACACAACTACGTGACACGTCTGGAGCAACTTCCGTCGTATGTGTGAAGATAGGAGCATGATAATAATAAAATATTTACCAAATCACTTCCAACGGGTCCAAAATGCAACATTTACTCGTGTATTTTAAAATCCCGACCAAAACGCTCATCTTCAACACAAAATTCTACCATAACGCGATTCTACACCGTTAAATGTACAGACCTCTAAGCAGCGGAAAGAAAACGAACAAGAATAATCAATGAACGTTTGTTTTTGGGTTGGAATTCGGACGGCATATTTGGTCAGCAATTCGTCGAATGGAAAGGATGTGATACCAGTTGGCAGTGCTATGGTGGTGGCTCGATGAACTGATTTTGGTAAGTGCGCAAATATTTGGGAAGCGTGCGAGAAGCATGTGTTGAATATTTAATCACTCGACGTGGAGACGAAGCGATACAATGTTTTCTTTGAGGGAACGATACTGAAGCTTCACATTGTTAAGGGCATACTTGATTAGCTCTGCTTAGAAAGATTAATAGATTTTGCATTGAAATGATGTGTATATTTGATGGCCTTTGCTCTCTCAGATCAGCGTGTGTTAAATGGATAAATAATCCCTTGGGGGACGGTAAGGTGACAAACGAAATCAATGTCACCGCAGTACGGTGGTGGCGTAAAGTGTGCGAATTAATGAATATTAAATGTACATATGGCGGTTTATATTTGCATGCATAATGATAACTGGGCAACTGCAGATTTAGAAGTATAAACCACTGTGAAGTAAAGAGAAGCGAAATATACAACTGATTGAATATGAAAGCACAGCATACAAATTGTTATATTGTATAACACTTACTCTAACATCTCTCACACCTCTTCCAATTCAATATCATCGATTTGTTGATGACAATCAACGGTAACAGTTACACTTTTTTTGTATGTGCAAAGGAGTGTGCATCATCGACTTGGGTATGCGATTCCGTGCATATGTGACAAAACAACAGGTTTCTCTGTAGCTGTTCCTTCTTAAGTCCTTTAAAATGTTAACTGTGATTTATTTTCTTGCAATTTATCAAAAGCAATTTACCAAAAGCAGTTTGATGTGCATAATTGGAGACATCATGGACTTGTTGGTTGAAGCCCAGCTCCACTTCGAACTGTGGCGACACAAATGGAATAAAAAGGTGGGCTAGTGACACAATCACACCAAATCGCATTGCAAACACAGTGCCTTTTTAGGGATGCAACTTCATTACGCAAATGCTTTGCTTCTAAAGTGAAAATGTCATCACTGAAGAAAAAATACGCCATAGTGCTAAGGGCCTTACTGCTGGATCATTTTCAACAGTTTAATTAAAGAAGAACATGATTTACGTCCCAGATGCAACCCGAATCTTCTTTCTTTAAATATTTGCCCTGGTTCCCATATCAGACACAACATGAATCACATTCTTACAAATAGTTGCATACCAGATGCATACTGACAGATTATGAACTCTACACTGACATCCACTGTACTCCAGACATCACCTAAAGCATCTCCAAATTATTATTGCATCTCATTTTCACATATTTAGAGGTGATTTTACCTTATTACGGACTCAAAATAAAGTATCGTTCCGAAGAACATAATAATATAATAATATGGGTGGCGCTACAGCCCGTAGAGGGACAGGGCAGGCCCTAGCTAGAGTGGAAGGACCTACAGTTTTTATGCCGACTCCGAACGGTCAAGTTTGAGAAGCCTTTCTTGACAGTTATACTCTTTAAACATTGCCAGTGACTCGAAAGAGGTGGGGCCGCGAAAATAATTTTTGGTCGTATTGGGAATCGAGCCCAGACACCGAGGTTCAAGTGCGCAGCAGTCGAAGCACATACTCACAACGCTACGGCCGCGGCAGAACGTACTGCGTTTTTATTTACGCGTACCACACGAGTTAACGTACAAAAAACCAGCGTTTGAATTACTTCAGTTAAAATGGCAAAAGTTGTATAATTTTTGCTTTTCACAGCTTTGACTGCCTCCAACTTTTTTAATTGAACACATTGTTGCTGCTTCGACTCCTGCACCTGATCGAAAACAACAGCAAAGCAAAATCAAGTATTATCAAACGATGACTGCTGAAGCTGCTGTGCATTTCATCAGTGATCGTTTTCTGCTTTTGCTTCGACTGTTCCTGCCGATTTTTCCAGAAGCATAAGCAGCAGTAAAATCAAAACAAATGAAACTCATAGCAGTTTTGCAAACACTGCAAAAAACCTCATGAACGCTATACTACAAACATCGATTGTGACTTGTCAAATCCCCTGCAGCTTGGTTGGCAAGTACATCCACCTTATAGTCCGACACCAAGTGTTTACTATCCGTTTTTACACATTTTCTTCGGATCAATTCCATTTACACGATTTCGGTATTAGTAATTCGTCGATCTCTATAAAACTTGATTTCTGCTTTCCGCGGAAATAGTGTCAACAGACCACTCAATTGCTTCGTCCTAGAGAGTCAATTGACTGTTATTACTTTCTCTTAGTCGTGCCTTCTTCATGTTTCTCCATTGTAACCCATAAAAGGAGAGAACGAGTGAGAGAGAGACTTCTAATGGTTAACTAGGTCAGAAACCAACAGGGCGTCTCGTTACCCAGCACCGACTTCGATGAAGGGGATCTATTCACCTCATGCTACGGAAAGGGAAGAAAATCAATTGAAACGTGCTTTATTTTTGTATCTCGTTATGAAATAAAACATTGTCCCAGCACGTTCTGTTTTATTTAATTTTTTTTTTGTTTTTATATATTTTCGGCGGAATAAAGTCCATATTTACACATGACTTCCGTTCGATTGAAGCTTTTCATGGTTGCTAGTAGATATGTATGTACATGAGTACACATGTACGTAAGTTATGACGTATATACTCATCAAAAAAGCGAGGATGTGTTAGACAGGAGATCAAAAATAAAGAAGATGTGTATGTACACGTATCCACGTTTTAAATGCACAAAGACAATTCGCAAACGCAATAACGCTTAAACGAACCACCCCAAAGCCATGAACTGACCGTTCTGTTTATTCTTGTCCAGATTAATGTACGCACGAATGAATTCGTTAACGAATGAATTTTCCCTCTACTGCGTTCAAGTCTTCACTGGAAAAATTAGCATCAAAGTTGGAAAAAAGGAAGAAAAGAATTTGTGAAATTGTATTAAAACCAAGGCATTAACAAGATAAGCAAAGATTATGCAGAGAATGTCGAAGCAATCATGCAAAATTTTCACAAGCTAAATTGAGACAGACGCATGCATGCATAAATAGGGCAGGTAATGAAAGTACCAGAAGAGTGTATTATTTGAAAGTCTTTAAGAGACAAATTTTAGTTTGACCACAAATGGTGTTACTCGATTATACTTTTCTCTAATGCCGTAACAAAAACACTTGTCTAGACAGATTAAATGCCATTTGCTTTTTCGAACAGATTTGCGAACTGTTCAGTGTACTGTGTGAAAGTCTTCTATTCGCAGATGACTGCCAGCTCAAAGTCACCACTGATCGCCAAGTGAAGGGTCGAAATCCAGACAGCTAAAAAACTTAGATACTACACCAAATGGGGTATTCGTATCAATGCTGGAAAATTGGTACTTATGTGTCTAACCCGAGGTGGATGAAATATAATACTCCCTAAAGGTGCGGAAATAACAACAGACAAAGAGGTGAATTATCTTGTCCAGTATCTAGCGTTAACTTCCAAGAAAGGCTGAAGTTCAACACCCACTCGAAAACCCCTATGAAGGCAAACCTAGGCTTCCATCGCATCTATCCTTTGATGCGTAAGCCAGAGGACAAAGCTGCTGCTCTACAAGCAGCTAATACGGCCGATCTTAACGTACAGTTTCTCAATATGACACACCATCATCCTAACGAGGCAATCAGGAACCTGAGAAACACCATCCCCGGACAATGCTACCTCAACCCGGGGCAAACGTGAAACCTACAAACGACATGTTAGTGGCAACTGTTGCTACTTTGGTTTGTTGAAAAGACTGGGCTCAAAACTCCTGACTTAAGGATTCAAATGCTAGTTCTACAAAACTCTTATTTTGCCAGTAGGAGCCGATAGCTGGACAATAAGCAAAACAGAGAGAACTGATTATTGTTACCTTCGGAAGAACAAATCTGCGTCAGATGCATGGTCCTGTCTGCGAATAAGGTGAATGGAGGAGAAAACATAACAGCGAAGTCTACAAGCTGTAACAAGACTTGGATGTGGTCTGGAAGACAAAAATCCTTCGACTGCACTACAGTTAAGAGAAACTTATGAGAATCTGAATCTCAGGCTCCTGGTTCGAGCAGGAGAGGACGGCCGAACCTCCATTGTAAATAACCAAATGGTCTCGGACGCAAGACAGCTTGGACTTGATGGCTGAAAGCAGCGTGCCCACGACCGCAGTTATGGAAGGTGAAGCTAAAGCTCAGGCTTCAAGTCCAAGCCGTCTTGCATCCGAGATCATTTGGTTCTTTATAATGGACACATGGGTCGCAAGCCTGACAAGTAAGCATTCACTTTTTTCCAATTTGGCAATGGAACGATAAACTGTAGGGGCTATTAAGCGACATCGATCTGATCAAACGAGTTCGAGTGTCTGGTCTCAGACGGCACCAATACTCTGGCTAGGAAAGTATTCGACTCCAACCCGAGGGACAACGTGGTAAAGGAAGACCACGCCTCTAGTGGCCTACAGACCTGGAAAGGGATCTTAATCAGTTCACAATGCGTAGCTGAAGATGCAGATCCATTGAACTGTAGCGTCAGCCAAAGAAGCAGACGAATTTGGCAAACCACATCGTTTCTATAATTTGTTATAATCTCATCAATACGATTATTCTCTGTCAGTTTTGAAGGCACATTGTGAAATGCATTTAATGTGCCTACCACATGTGGTGCAATTTTGTTGCTATTATCTAAATTATACACGCCGTTAATGCAGATTACTTATCTATAAAGCTGGGGCCTCAGCCTGAGTAGACTGCTGATTAACTGATTAAAATAATTTATTGCAAAAACCTGTCCCGTAATAACGTTAACATTAGCAAAACAGAAACTTGAAAAGCATTTGTGTATATTAAAATTTACTTAAATAGGGATGTGGATATAGTCCGTTAACTAAACGAGCTCGTTTAGTTCGGCTATTGCTTCCTCTGACTAAGAGGGTCTTAGAATTCTAGCCTCCTGTCTCGAGTAAGTGAGGATACTCTTCGTTTTTTTTAATGAATCTTTATGGTTCGATCTTTCGGTATGTCCGTCCATATACTCATCTGTCCATCTATCCGTCTGTCCATCATGTCTGTCACACTTTCACAGATTCTATACTTATTAGCGATTTACATGAAATTTTTGAATATGACACTTTCGGTCTGTCCAGAGAAACCAATTTATATGGCACATAAACAAGACTGATAGTGTTCTTGGAAGAATGGTAAGACATTTAATTACAGTTTACAATGACGAAAAACAACCTTCTGATTGACTGAGTGTAGCTTTTGAGTGTTTCACAATTTGTTCCTCGTTTTCCATTGCCACGCAATTGTCATTCACCATATAAAAGTATCATTTCCAATTTCATTACATTTAGACTTTCTTCCTTGGATCAATAATGGTGTCGTATTTCAATTCGCATCTAATTGAATTTTTAGTATTTTTGGAACGTCTCTGCATTATTATCGCTCTGTATCTCTCTTTCTTTGCTCTTTGAATGTGAACGTGTGTTAACATCTGAATAAAAATTAATTGATAGCAAATGCAACTCAGGATGAAACGTGCCAAAGTTGTATACTCACACCTATGGATGTTTTCATTATCTTTCCTGATGATATGTTGCCAATTGCATTACCGTCAGACAGCAGATATTTGCATATATGGTGGCCACATGTTAATCATTAATCAATTAAAAAATACTTTTTTTTATCTGCAATTGAAAAAAGTAAACTCAGCAAGAAATATGTAATTTCAATAACCTCTCTGATTCAACTGTCAGCAGTAATTATCTCCTTCGAATTGGTGAACAATTTTGCTTACAGCACAATATTAATGTTGCAACTTACGTCTTTCAATTACGCGTTTCAATTTAATTGATAGCTTTCGAAGTAAACAATTGACGTTCGTGATACATCGTGATACATATAACACGTGTTATATACTCGGATTTCGTGTCACAACGTTCTGTTTAGCATCCATGTAATTCGGTACATAATATAGACTACTGCGATATGGTGTACACTACGACAAGCTTTGCCCACCTATACTCTATTAAAACATACGTTGGTCTAAGTGAGTCACAACCGCAAGGCCGTAAGGACATCCGTATCAGCCTGGTCTATATATTCAATTCTTCTTCATTTCCGTAAAATGACTCATGATGAATATATGGTGATGAACTTCGATATTTACACCATTTCTTCTATCGATTCAATGACAATACTCAAAGAGTATAGGTGTGACAAAGCAATATTAGCAAATCATCATGGAAAGGCTCTGGGTGATAATCAGCCTTCTGTGAAAAATGTTCTTAGTGCACTTCGAGCAACATACTGTGTGCATCATCGACCTCCTAAATCGGGTATTGCCCCTACCATCAGTAAGCTCGAGTCTTATTTTAGAACGAATAGACACGATCCAGCCCGATAAGCCAGCTTCAATCCAGAATTTGGAAGAAAACATTACTCGAGTTATTGGATAAATATTCGTCGCAATGCTAGACGCAGTGAGCCAAATTTGGATCTTCAGAATGGGCCTTGTACGGCCATTCCAACATTTGCACGAAATTATATTGAAAAAGTAAATGTCAGACACTGTGTGATGCGGCCGAAAATGTTCCACTTAAAATTTAAAAAAGAAAACAGATCTTAGATTATCTCGCCATATCTCATGACTGAAAATAGGAATAAGCACGCTTAAGGGGTCTTTCCAAAAATCTTGGTTGAAGGTTTGCCATGAACATGTGACAACGAATGAAATGGGGCCGTTTGTATATAAATACAGAACTGTTATGTCCCTTATTGAAAAATACCGGGATCTAGAACCGAAAACACCCGAAGGAGAAATCGAGTACGAGTAGTATGGTATATCGACGCGACTCATCCAGCCTCAAACAAAATGAGAGATACCATACTGAGTTCCTTTCTTCCGAGTCTCAAAAGATACGTAGAAATGTCAGTCATTGAACCGAAAAGAGGATCCACTTTCATTAATGTTTACCCATCAGATGGCGAAAAATTATACATAATCAAATTGCAAGATCCTCAAAAACCTTACAACGCCGCAATAAAAAAAAGCCACAACCGTGAGTTTATTTAGAACACGAATACTTGTTCGGTAAATTTCATTCTTCTCGGTAAAACAGAACCCTGCTCATCCAACCCTCTCTAGTAATTTTGGCAAAATTACAAGGCATTTCTGTGGAGGTTTACGGCGCGTGCAAAATACAGCCTTTAACTCAACTCTTAATTATGCAAATTTACTTTCTTTTGAACTTTAGTCACGAGAATCGGGTGTTTTCCTCTCAAAACTCAGCGTTCATCCTTGAATTGACTCGAATAAAATAATCCCGAGTTTGGTCATGTTCATCACGCAAACGAGTCTTAAACTTTTCCAGAATTTTTAGAGACACAGACCGCCAAACTTCAGTTCTCCTCATATCTAGGTATATCAACTGAATAATGTATGAAGGGCCATTTACATTCCCGGCACATTTGTTGTGATCGCTCCTGAGGTATGCGCGGAGTGTGCATGAGCATAATCGACGCATACCGATGGCAAGATAGTGGCGAAGGTGGTCACAACACGTATGACTTCATACCTTTTGCGTATGCATACGCAGACGATACCCTTGATTTTGAACTGCAAATTGTTTTGAGGCTATCGGATATGTAAGAAAAGAGAGAGAGAGAGAGAGAGAGAGAGAGAGAGAGACTGGTAGATAGAGACCGAAGAGTGTGAGGGGCATGACAACGGGTTCATGTTGTGCACAAAAAGTATCTATTACGAATCAGGTACCTATTAGGGCTTGCCTTGACCCTCTGTGCTGCAGTTGAATGACACTCGTAGCGCGTGGCAATGTGTTGCCATGTATGTGCTGGTGGTTGAATAATTATTACTATTTAGTGCTCAAAAGTCCTACTGATGTTAAAAAACCGTTTTCTTTTTCCCTTTGCAGGTGTTTGTCAACTAATAATCTCATCGGTCTCATGGGCATGCTGACACAATTAATATTAAACCTGTACCTACCCGCTCAGATAGTTGAGGACTATGCTCGATGGAAATGCATTGGCATGGTTGTATGGCGATTCTTCGGTCTAAGTTCTGGATGCATAGCGGCTGTTATGGCTATTGAACGTTGGATGGCTTTGGCAAGACCATTTACTTATCACAAGGTAAGAAATCATCACTCAATCAAGTCGAAATTCATCTGTGAACCTTTTTTTCTCGTGTGATCTGCAGCACATCACCTACAACGTGGTTCGAAAAACGATCAATGGATTGATATTGGTCGCAACTATAATCACTTTTCTTCCATTCATTGGCTTCGGTACATACTTTGATGAAGAGAAACGCGTTTGCCGACGTTATCGCGATGCAAGGACTTTATGGGACAAATCGTATGCGGTGTTGTTTATGGCTTTTGGTATGTCTGAAGTATGTTTAAAATTGAAGCCGCATAAATTAAATGCATTCTGCTGTAGGTACTCTCCTCTGTGTTGTCATTGTTGTGTGCAACTTGTTTGTGACGAGAGTTCTATGTTTCATTGGTCGTAGCAAAACAAATACCCGATCGGTGCACTATGATCTGGTGAACCGAGAGAAGGGTAAGGATAATGGTTCATCACTTTATCATACAAACAGTGTTACCAGCACCACATCATCACCAGATGAGATTAAATTTGCCAAGCTTATGGCATTTCTGAGCATATCTTTCGTCATCTGTTGGATGCCACAAATGGTAAGAAATTCTTTGTAAGATTTGTTTTTAAATACATTTATGTCTAATCTTTAATCAAATTTACAGATATCAATTCCATTTGCTTTGATGACAGATCCTTTGCCAAAAGATCATTGGTTCTTCAAAATTGCAGACATTCTGATGGCACTGCACTTCACCTCCGATCCATATGTATACGTATTGAGCAGAACAAAACAGCCCTTTGTGCTGGGCTTTATAAAACGGTGGCGAACCGGCCTAAAGCGCTCGCAAAGCGATCAAAGTCGATTACGACCCACACTCGACAACAATACCACAGAGTACGGATTGAACTCATAGAAGTGGGGAATTTGTTTGGTATCTCAGCTGTACAATGCATTCAGTTAATTATTACTATTAATCTTTTATTTTTAAGACATTAATGAGTAACGTAGACACTAGGCTTAAGAGAATGAAACTAATTGAAGTATTTTATAAGAAATGATAAGTCAAACAGACATCTATTTTGTGACTGTGTTTAAAAAGCTACAAATTTTATGATATTAATATATACACTACATACATCTACACACAAATACTTGGAAATGTATAATTGAATCAAAATACATGCGTACGTATGTACATCGTATTACAAGAGAGCTCTGGACTTTTGTATTGGCATTTATTCAACGAGTGAACGTAAGTAATGACTGTTGCAGTTAATTCATTGACGCAGCTATCGCAAGATTCAAGTCTCGGTTCGTTATTATTCTCATCGTTCATTAATGATCTGCCAAAAGTATTGCAACTTTAAGAATACGTGCAGATGACGTTAAAATCTACTTAAAGCCTCCGGTTCCTGTGCCCATCTCAGTGGACATATACTTGAATTGAATTGAAGCACATAGGAAGTGAATACATATACCAATGTCTTGAGATGTTTGATAATCTCTCTAGATGGAATAACCTGATAATCTGTTCCTGTTAAGGTGATTCTGTTCGTTATCTTATTTCAGCTTTGAGCTGCTGTGACCCAATTTGTGCAGGTGAAGGTTGCAGGAGAAGTGGCCATCAAGAATGTCGTACAGTATCCTTAAGTAAGGTTTGATCAGATATAGGGCTTCCCTTAAGTACTGCCGGGCTAACTGATAATATCGATATTTTTGCGATGAGTAGGTTTTTATTATTTCACGTGAGGCTTCATTTAGGGCGAAGATGTCCGCTTCAAGATTATGGACTGTCTGAGGAGAGGCGTGTGTAAAATACATCAAGGTCCCACAATGCCTGCTCCTATGCCTCTCTCTGACCTCGAGCCTCGTCTATATACCATCTTTGGGCCTCGTCATCCATCCATGGAGGGCTGTTGGCCTGTTTGGGCTGGTCTAAGACTGGATTCATGAGATCACTGAGATTGGATAGTTCAATTACATGATCGACCTTTCTCAGAAGCTCCAGGTTAGATTACCTGCTTAACAATTTTTTTAGCTGAGGTATGTTTAGTGCAATTTCTATACCTGCAGTTAAAGTGGTTCTTATTGCCTCCGTTGTACAGATGAGCGCTAACTATAATTTTTTGACGGTCTGCATTTGTTCGTATTTTTCCAGCGTATTACGGCACTATAAAATTTGGTAGGCTTAATCAATTGATCCACATACTCATTTTTGGGTAAAGTCCCCAAGTTTTTCCTAAGAGCTGTTTAGGGACCAAACCGTTTTGGTAGCTTTTTTGCATATTGTGTTGATATGTGTATTTCAGGAGAGTTTGTGATCTAATGTGACACGGAAATTTACCTCCTTTTGGTAAATCTTATGATGTTAGATAGATAAACCCTCATCTCTAGATTATTTTTAGGGCCTTTCGTATGAGTGCCGACGAAATTCTCATGCTTTCCCCTCACTATAACAGCTAAATCATCTGTACATCGAATTCATTTAAACATATCCAATTAAGTAGGTACATACATACATTTACCACATGAGTGGTAAAAGAACGTCTTCATGCTGCTATTCTTTTGAGCAACCACCTTATCAGACATTTGCACCGTTGTTGAGATTGTGTTGAGGAAGTTTTTGCCATAAGCTAGTATGTAACCGTACTAATTTTTCGATACTTCATCATTCCTTGGCCGTTTTTTTACTGCAGCCCCGAGAGATGATTTCTCCTTACCTTTGTCTTCTTGCGATCGGCTTTTGCAGCCATTCTTGATTAAGGTTTTAGTGCTTCCATTTTGGCCAACTCTAAGCTCATTCCTTTTTCCAGGGGATAAGCGTCTATGTTACAGAAAGCTCGTGCGTCGCCATTTGAAAAAAAATTATAACATCGTCGTCATAAATAAGGTAGATAATATAGAATTAATTGGCAATGTCATTCAATTGTGACACATTTAAAACAAAGCAATAATGCTGCTTATAAGCTCAGTGAGCAACAAATGAGTGTACCAGTTGTAACATTGAAGTAAGAAGTAAAGACTCGACGGAATTCGACTTTGATGATGGGAAGGCTGCAGCAAAAATTTCGATATCAGCTGCTCTCGCAACATTGCCATGGCCACCAGACCTTCATCTCACCGTCAAACAAAAATTACGTTTTCTTCCTAGGAAAAGTGACATCTTACTCTGCCTTTTATTTGTGATGGAACGCTTCTTGATCGCTTCGGTAGACTTGATGTAAATAGATGTACATAGATATATCCTCTTAAGATTGTGCTGGTCTCCGGAAACAACAACAAAGATGCTGATGATTCCGATCTTCCGGTTTACCATTTATGATTTTGCAAGTGAAAATCCAAGTTCACGTAGAAAATTCCTTCGTATTGTTGTTGTTTGTGTTACTTGCCAAATCGCATTCACTTCTTTGAAAATAATTAATGAATTCAAAGCAGAAATGTCAATCTTGTTTAAAAATACAGCCATTGGCGGCCATCTATTGGTCTTTCTTTTACAAATGTAGCAGGATAGAATTTTGTCAACTGTATCCACACCGCTTCTATAAAAGATAAATCAGATTCGATGTATATATGTATCTACCACGAAATTTCCGAATCTACCTAACAGATTTGAGTGGAGTTTCCCCTATAGATTCAGCATTCTGTTGCGGAGTTTTTTCTACACCACATATTAAGTTTCTCTTAACAAAAACAAAAAAAAAATAGAACTAAATTTACATTTACACATCTATGTAGAACTTTCATTGGTGTATATATTACCTTTGTACGTTATCTAAGAGAAAAGTTGTAACATTATTACAACACAAAACATATATTATTTGCATTGTATTACGAATACGATGAGTGGAGACCATTGCCACTATCGGTGCCCAAGCGGTGTTCGTGCTTATTCGTGTTTATTCTGTGGGTATGTATGCATACATATATGCACGAGTAATTCATACTATTTGAGCTATTCTATTTAAATTTATCTAATTTTTTTAACAGAATTTTTAATTTCTACGAATCTAGCTGGTCAACCAGGTTTACCAGGGTACTTAATTTTTTTAAAAGTAGAAGGGAAGATTTCCCTTAGGCCACCACCCAAACAAAAAAATTCTGTCTTGTGTCTTATGCCTTTTTGCAATATCTAGACATGCGAAAATACATACTTCTGGCGTTTTTTGATTATGTTAATATTATTTCCTGCATGAGACTAAAGTTATATTCAGAAAATGTAAATAAATAGTGAAATAATGCATTTTAATATGTTAATAACTTTCCATTACATTCCACAATTCCACTCTACATTAGCCACTAGAAGTAGGTAATATTTTTTTATACATGCAATTTGTGAAACACAGTTTGGTGTATTTAAAGCATGAGGTGGATTGATGAGTGGATTTTAACCCTTTTTTTCCCGAGGGTTTATTGTTAACTTCCCTTGAAGTATACCAATTATAAGGGGAAAATGTTGTCTATACAAAATGTGGCATACTTTTAGGCGCACACACAGCGTGCAATTGAAAAAGTTATCAAGAAATTAAATTGCATTATATCGCTATTTATTTACATTTTCTGAGTATGACTTTAGGTTCATATGAAAGAGAATACCCCAGAAGTACGAATATTTGTATGTCCAAATGCAAAACAAGAGCATTTTAAAATTTAATTATTACTAACTTTGTTAACATTAGTTTCCTAGAAAAATGAGTTACAGATTCGTGTTTTGCAGCCAATTTGGCATAAGATAGAATTTTGTTCTTTTTAGTTTGCGTGGTGCCCTGTTGGAAAGTCTAGCCAGCAGCCTGTCTAATCGAGTAGGACTCGATTATTTCTTGCAAATAACATCGCCTAAACAATCTCATTTATTTCTGTTACAATGAATGTCTCGAAATGTTGTTTACAGAGAAATGTTAACAAACATTTTTCTCAGAAGACGGCATTTGGTTATTGAAACAAGAAATCGGACGATAATCAACTTTCCAGAAAGCAACCCCTCGCCTAAGGACGAATTTATTGCAATATTCATCAAACTCACACATACTGCTTTGTTTTCAACCGCACATTAAGGAATTGTTATTTCTTAAGGTCGTGTGTCAATCGCGTCAGTCTTTTATTTACAAAACATTTTCTAACATTTCCATTAAGCAGTGGCTAATGTTAGCCATTTGCCATACCCCTACATATTAGAATATCCGTACTTTTTGACATTTTATGGAATAAATCTATTCTATTGAATACGAATACAGTTTTTAAACTTTTTAAGCTGCTGCTTATGTATGTACATACGTATGTATGTAGCCGTTGGCAAAGTTCCACACTCCCATTATGATCCTTTAAATAAGTGTTTCAAATTCCAACTATCATTGGAAGTAACTTTTAGTGACACTGTTGAACTTAGGCCAAAGCTTTCGAGTGATATCTCACAACCTTCTGATCGCTATTTCTTGACATTTTGGAATGCGCTGATCACAGCTTCTAGAAAGATTCAGAAACATTTATTTCAGCTGCAATCATTTATAAATTCACATACATATGTATTGCTCATTTCTGGTCAAGACGTACACAGGATTAAAGTATTTGCAGATACGTCCTCATTCATTTCAACAACTCTAATTCTAATCTAATAATCTAATCCCGACTGAAATTCACCTCAATATATTTCATATAACACATGTATTCACATATTCGCGTCTATGAAAATTGTTTAAGTTCGCTGACAAAGTATTTCAGAAGAGAGAGGGGGTAATGGTTGGATATCTGCATATGCGCCTGTTTATACGTCCATAGGAATGGTGGAGAATTGAAGATATAACGTAGATTTTCCGTTAATTGAAGGAAGGTGTTTGAATATTTCACCAGAGCCCGAATATACTACTGCATACAGATTGGATACTTGACATGACGGGGCAATGAATCCAGAATAGATTTTCCAATGTAATAAAAGCTTGCACACTGCTGTAATCTTTACTTTACGTATCAGGCAACCCATGGAGGGTCCGAGCCTGAGCAATTTCTGCCTTCCATCGTTGACGTTCCTGGGCACAGTGCTTTCAGTCACCAAGATTAAGCTGTCTTGCATCCGCGATTACTTGGTCTTTATACCGGAGATTCGGTCTTCCTCTCCTTTCCGAACCAGGAGGCTCGGATTCGAAGACCCTCTTTGCTGGAGCATTGTTGTTCATGCGCTCGACGTGGCCGAGCCAGTGCAGTCGACGGATTTTTGCCTTCCGGACTACATCCACATCCTGGTGCAGCTCGTAGAGTTCGCGGTTGTGTCGTCTCCTCCATTCGCCTTCCTCCCAAACGGGACCGTAAATCCGACGTAGAATTTTTCTTTCTGGCAAAATAATAGTTTTGTTGAGCATGGTCCTTCGAGTCATGAGTTTTGAGCCCTGTTGTTTTGACAAACCGAAAAGTAGGACTGGTTGCCAAGGGCGACGGATCTCCACTGTGATGTCGTTTGTGGAGTTCACGTTTGCCCCGAGGTAGACAAACTCCTTTACTACCTCGAAATTGCAGCTGTCGGTCGTGAAGTTTTGTCCAAGGTGGTGTGTGACGTAACGTTTTTTGGTCGACAGCACATATTTTGTTTTGTCGTCATTGACCTTGAGACCAGCTCGCCTGTTCTTCAATCGCCGTAAAAGCCTCCACTACGGCACGTTGGGAACGCTCAACTATGTCGATGTCATCTGCGTACCCCAACCGTTGGACCGACTTGTAGAAGATAGTGCCTTCCGTGTTTACAGCTGCCTTACACACTATCTTCTCCACTACCAGATTGAAGAAATCACACGACAGCGCATCTCCTTGCCGAAATCCAGTGCAGGTTTCAAACGGCTCGGAAATCTTTGAGCCGAACTGCACGGTGCATCGCATGTGTTATCGTGGTGCGACACAACCGGATCAGTTTTCCCGGGATCCCGAATTCGGCCATCGCATCGAATAGCTCCTTGCGATGAATGCGTATCGATTTGAAACTCGCTGGCTCCAGGATTTGCCTTAGTGTGAAGATTTGACCTATAGTCGATTTGCCGGGCCGGAAGTCGCACTGGTACATACCGATTAGTGTGGTGCAAAATGGCTTTGGACGTTCACACAATACGCTGGACAGGATCTTGTATGCGACGTTGAGCAGGAATATACCTCTATAGTTGTAGCAAGAGTTAAAATCGCCTTTTTTGTGGATGAAGCATATGGAGCTGATATTCCAGTCGTCGGGCATGCATCTTCCCAAATTATACAGATGATCTTGTGCATGCTCCCCACCAGAACATCGCCACCGGCCTTGGAGAGCTCTGATCGGCCATCTGACACTGCGGCTTTGTTGTTCTTCAGTCTTTTAATGGCTGTGCCGACTTCTTCAAAGCTAGATGGGAGGACTATTTAATCGACTGGAGTTAGGATTTCTTGTTTCCCTATTACTCTCGCCTGGTCAGGCCCATTAAGCAGTTGTTGGTTGCTGCTTAAACACATCCACTATTCCATGCGCGTCAGTAACAAAGCTACCCTCACGATTTCGAAGAGCGTGGGTGGCTTTCATAAGGTCTGAAACCAGGTTTTGGCTTGTTTATAAAACTATAATGAGCATTGATTTTCTTAAATTCCTTTCTACGCAATTATTTAATTAGATACATACATATGTACATATGTATATTTATTGATTGTCATACATAGGAAATTTGCAATAATTGCAGGATGCAACACAAATTCAAGAGAACTATGATTATGTACATTTCATGAAATCGATCTCCATGCCTAGTGACCCGCGTAATCCGGTTTTGACGAATTTGAGTTTTTCGTGTTAAAAATCTCTCCTGGTTCCCAACAATAAGTTCACACAATTTTAAAAAGTGCCTGCGTTGAAAATTATGCTAATTTCGACTGAATTATTGTGCAAACCCACGTTACCGACACATCAAGTCCGTTCCTCTAATAGCCTGGACATGGTCATAAAAACAAACATTTATTTAAGTATATCAAGTGGCCTCATCGTATAAATATATGTATATTTGTTTTCTTTGTGCAGTTACTATAAGCAGTCTTTGAGTAAATATGGTTAAATATGTAGTATAATTCGTTTCTACGAAGTAAATAAACTGCCTGTTCTCTCGGAAGTTCATGTTGTTTTCGTGTTCTTCTTTCGATTTTCTATGAGCTCTATTTTGCTGATCAGCTCATCAATATTGACGTCCTCAGGAATAGCAAAACTTTTCTAAAATATTCACGAACATTATTGCCTATTAACGACACACCAAATCCTATCACAAAACATTACCTGTCTTTCAACGAGATCATTCATTTTCTTTTCTATTGAAAATTTGCTCTTCTCCATATCTGCTTCTGATATTAGCCGTTTATTTACTGTTTTTGTGAAGCTACAAATGAGAAAAAAACAAACATTATTGTCCATCCCAGGCATGTATGTAATATGTTTACAAACTTTTGTAATTGTTCAAATTCTGTTGTTTCGATTGCAATTTGTTCTTCCAGATCTCGAATATCATTTTGTATTTTAGCGGCGTTCAAGTGATGATCAATTAATTCTTTCTTCCGAGTGAAGTAAAACTCTTGCAGAAAGTTCATCCCAAGATCATGCAGTTTTGTAGCTCGTTTCAGTTGTATGCATTCGTTGAGTTTTGTTGTGCACTCGTCTGGTAAATCACAAAGTTCTACGCCGAATGCTTTCAGCTGTTGTTCGTATCCCTCTCCTGACAAAAATATGAAAATTATTTGTTTGTTAAGGGGCAAAATGGTGGATATCTGCGAAAACTTACGCAATCTTTTTAAGGCCCCAACTTCCTTGAAGGTTTGTAAATTATCTGCAAGCAAAAATATACAGAAATTGTTGAAGAAAATCGGAAAAAAAATCAAGAAAATCTAAGATTTACCCATTTCTTTTGAATTGCTGTTTTAAATTCCTATTTGAAATGTCAAATGTCAGTACAGCCGACTGACGCTGTCAATTGACTGTGAAATCTGTGGAAAAGAGGTTTGCGACATGGATAAATGATTTTTGGCGCCATCTTCTGGTGAGCACTAAAATACCAATTTAGGTATGTTCTTTTTTGTAATTTTAATATGCTTCTTGGATTCCGTCGCAAGATGTAAAGAAAAGTTTGAGTTTGAATTTCAAGTGCTGCATGGCGTTCGGGATTTATTTCTTTGATGCTTTAAATTGACTTTACACGTACATTTGTACAAAAACAACTGAATGAGGGTGCATATAATGGATTTTATATTTTATATATTTATTTGTTACAGTCAACTGTTTCACCAATGAGTTGGACATCAAGATTATATTGAATGTAGTTGAAACACTTATGCAGCATAATGTTACAGCGAAACACAGCAAAACAAATGCTTAAGAGCGGACCTAGCGAAAAACCTGCAGTCGTTGGTAGATGACAGTCCAAATATTTAGTCTGGAAGTTCTTTTTGCGTTAAAATTTCCAGATAGATGCTACAGGGCAGTTTATTTTCTACAGATGTTTTTTCTGGATGCACAATACAATTCAAGTAAACTTTGTTAAAGGACAACCATAATGAACATAAAGGGTGGTTACATTTTATGTTCCGATGTTGAATGCGAACCACACCTAAATGTCAAGTTTTGCATTTCATTTGACATTTCACAAATTCAGACAATTTGAACCATGGAAAGATACAATGGTCAGAATGGTGGCAAGAAATGGCAACAGTGGCTGACCAATTTTCGAAGAAAATCATCTTCAGTGATGAGGCACATATTCACCTCAGTGGATTCGTCAATAAGCAGAATTGCCGCATTTGGGCGAATGATAATCCAAGAGTGATTGTCGAAAAAACAAAGAGTGACTGTTTGGTGCGGTTTATGGGCTGGCGGCATCATCGGGCCGTATTTTTTACAAAATGAGGACGGTCAGGCAGTTACTGTGAATGGTGTTCGCTATCGTGAAATGATCGCGAACTTTTTATTGCCCGAATTGGAAGATAAGAATGGGGACGATATGTGGTTTCAACAGGACGGTGCCACTTGCCACACAGCTAACGAAACAATGGCTCATTTGCGGACAAATTCAATGGCCGTGTTATCTCACGTGGTGGCGAAGTCAATTCACACCGTTGGATTTTTTTCTTTGGGGTTATTTGAAAGAAAAGGTGTACGTCGATAAGCCAGCAACAATTCAAGAACTAAAGGATGAGATAATTCGGCACATTAACGTCATAGAACCTCAATTATGCTTCAGCGTCATCGAAAATTTGGACCATCGCATGGAGGTGTGCCGCCGAGGTCGCGGCGGCCATTTGGCCGATATTTTGTTCCATACATAATTGAACCATGCCAGTATTATTATAATAAAAAGAAACGACAATAAATAAATTTGTTTTTTATTCAAAATCAACATCGGCCCTTAAAATTTAACCACCCTTTACATACGTTTAGCTTTATATCTCTTCCACTCAGAGATGTCAGAGTAGGCCACATGAGATAATCTACTCCATTGACTACGCGCAGTTATTCGAATAAACTACACGCCCGATTTGTTCCATTTACAACCTACAAACAAACGTTAAACTTCAAATGTAATTTCCACCCAGTGGATAACGGAAAGACACAAAACGACGAAATAAGAGTTAAAACATGACAATTTCGAGTTTAAATAAACAAACTGCCAGCTGAGCTGACGTTAAATTGACATCTCAACTGCATCTTGACACTTAGCGCTACGTCTACTACATTTTGTTACGTATACTACATTACACCAGATTGACGTAGCAGACGTAACAAATGTAGTTATTCGAAAAAAGTTCCATTTCTACCATCTCTGGTTTCACTTTCTAAAGGTGAACAAAACACTGTATCACTTCCGGGTATTTATTTGATTGCTTAGATTAACTTAAATCCATATGTGTCCATTACAGTTGAACCTTTGGTTTTTTTGTAGGATCAAGAGCACAATTTCATATTGGCTGCAAGCGTCAACAATTTGTTTGCAGACGAACTGCTGCTTGAGAGCAGTTGACTGAACTCTTTGAAGCATCCTCAATTTGTTACTATACATAACTCCCTTTGGGTAGTTGTTTAATTGCTTTTCACAAAAAACGACTTGAAAAAAACACGTAGAAGTTGATAATGATCAATAATGTATTCAAACTATGTTTCAGATTAGGATGTATCCTCAGAAGACCAAAATAAATAAACAAAAGAATTTAAAATGTGTAAATGTCGTTTATCTTTCATACAGCCCATTTCATAAAATTATGATATGTAACTTGAACGCTTGAAAATTCAAACCACACCCACGTGCATTGCAATCCATTGTGCAATTGCTAATAAATTAAGCACAAATTGACAATCTCACAAGGGATATGCAATTGACGCATGTTCTCTAAGCATGCACACACACTTGCACGTTATGTTTCAATATTTCAAACAGGCTATAAAACAAACTAAAAAAATAATGCTGGTAAATTTATCTAAACGAATCACGCAAACTTCTTGACCTTTCTGTTGAAAATCATTACAACAATCCTGTGTCTGATATTCCAGTTAAGAGGTAGACGGTGTTTCTCATATGACCTTTTCTATTTATATCTAATTCTTGTACAAACTAAAATAACGTTTAAGTTGCTGTTGCAAGGGTCTTGCAACTTTTATTCTGCTTTTGCATCTGTTCAAGTTCTGCAATAAAACTGGAGGTGTTATGGAGTGTTTTGGGTTTGGTGGTTTTCAGTTTTGGGAATTATAAGACCGTAGGATAACCGACCAATAAAAATAGAATCGATTATTAAACAACAAGGTTGGGTGCAGTTTGAAAATATTGGATAATTTTATGGATCATGTTTAAGAGGTAGACGTCTTTCATATGATATAAATGTAAATAACATAAGCAAATATCGCAACAAACTTCCCTTAACCACAAGCCTTTCAAGCTACCACTATATTTTGTTACACATGAGGTTGGTTATCTTTCTTTCCACTTGCGAAAAGCTGGATATTCTCTGTTAAGGTCACCAAAGCAGAATTGTCCATGCGCTCTTCATGGCGTAGCTACAGTCACAGGTTCATGGTCGTTCGACTCATATTGACGCACATCAGTGGCGTGACGTGGAAAATTTTAAAAGGTAAGTCGGAAGAAGTCGGACCTTGCTAAGGGTGCGTCTTCTCACCTCTACTTTTCGTTATATATATGGACTGGGTGTTGCAGCGCAGCCGAGAGGAGAAATGTTTCACATCGGGAGAGTTGAGGGTGTCGATTTCGTGGTTCTTGGACCTTTTCAGCATCTGCCCTAGTGTAGATTCGGTCGATGGTGGACAGCTCTGGCATGAAACCTGAAAATCAGATTTATTCTGGTTTCAGGCCTGCACAAAGAACAGTAGAGAAGATCGGATAAGCGATATTTAGGAGCCTTAACCTTCTGCATCGGACATCCAAAGCTCTAAAGGTACCTTGCAGATGAGTGGTTGCATGCGCCCCTACCTCCAACCAATTCGGCATTCCTGGTTACAGATCTTCCAAGCTGTTTCAAAATGTACCCAGATTGACCAATCCCATAGGAAAGCTGAGCTCTACTTCTCTGATCCCTCGTCAAAAAGATCCTGAGATAGTATACTTCATTGAACAGACTTTCTGGAATTAACCATAAATTCTGATTTGTCCACATTAACCTTCATTCCACCATCAGCATATACGGTGGTATATAGATAATTAAGTCATCTGCAAAAAGAGAATGACTCCACTGGTCTCGGCTGCGCTTGAACATCCCGCCCATATACATATTTAATGAAAATAAGAGGTGACAGGACGCACAAGTGGCGAAGTCCATTTCCCACGGTGAAAGACGTTGATTTAGTACCGTTAACCCGAACACAGCTGCTATAGTTCGTGCATATGGACTGAATGGCCTTAAAAACAAGTGCCATCAATTCCACACGCATGCAGAACAGTCCAAATTAAACCCGGAGGCATTCGGTCGAGAGAAGGTATACTCCAAATCTACAAAACAGCTGCAGATTGGTTAGGCCTTCTCGCGGGTCTATTCTTAGAGTGAAAAGCTGAACGAAAGGCTCACTCATCATTCCCCATCCTGAACCCAATCATAGCTATAGAATGAGTTTCCAACACCTTAGCACAAACTTTACCGAGTAGACTTAAAACAGATATACCCCTGTAATTGGTGCAATCTCTCCTACCCCCCTTTTTGAGGCGACAATCATCCCAGGTAACTAAATGGTGAAATACTATAATGTGAGACATAAGCTGACACAGAGAAAGGCTAGTCATATTCAGCTTTCTTCTAATGTGACCTTCCCCCAAGAAGGTATTTTAATCAACTAACCAACTCATCGGATATTATCCGTATTCTCATTCTATAGCAGCATTCGCAAGCTTCTCAAATTTCACTATCGCTCATCATAGGCTCCTGTGTACATGCCAGTGAAATCACTTGAATCCTCATGTCACCCAATCTTTGGATGGATATTCATTAAATCTGGGATAATCATTCCAGTCATTTCGAAGCAATCAGACGACACTACGTACGTCATCAGAAAGATATTTTTGAAAAAACCGAGAAGTAGCTACCCCAGTATAAGTCGTTGCGTTAAACCAGGTGCGTAGAGGCATTCAGTTTTTCGAAGTACGCGTACAATGATCCCAGCAATTTAAACTATTTAATTTGCTGTGCCTGCCTGGTCAGACGGGCAGGCATAGGACGCTTTTACATGTGCAACTTTTTACTCACGATTTTTTCAAACTCCTTTTTGTGATCGCAAGTCACTTTTACACGTTGAAATCGACTCAGTTGCGATTCCTGCTCAATTTGTCCAGTTCCCATAGCATGCTTCCAATACCCAACACTGAGAAGACAAGAATAAAGCAATTCGAAAAAACGAAAACAAAAGAGAATATTGTTGCGTTGCGTACTTACGTAAATTGCCAGTGGCGATGCTTCTGAGTGATATTCGTCTGCGAATACACGAATTTACTGGCCACGTTTCTACTGGACGTCATACCCTGAGTCCATAACTTCGCAGAAAGAAACAAGCGGACGGAATATGCATGCATGGCTGCTTTGTTGACTATGGTCAGCTTCCGCGAAGAAAAATAATACTCGAATGCATTAAACACATGAGTGACGATTACGATGAAGCCTCTCCTTTTAGATATGTACATATGTTACACCCGGTTGTGCAATAGGAAATCAACAACAAGGGCGGCCAGCGGCTGCCTCCATTTTTTAAGAGCACAATGTTCCATCACTAGTGCAAGAAAATAAGGGACTCGCGTGTAATGATTGGTCCAACTTTAGAATGGGTCAATGAGTGAGAAATTGTCCGAAACACTTTCGTGTTCTGTGAAAAATTGCATTCAGCGAAGAAACTCATTTCTGTTTCAATGGGTATGTTAATAAACAAATTTTGCACTGTTTGGTCCGATGAGCAACCACGAGCTGCCAATGCACGCGGAAAAATACACTATTTGGTGCGGCTTATGACCCGGCAGTATGTTTTCAAGGATGACTGTGAGATTAACCTTACCGTCAATAGCGGTTTCTTTTCTTTAATAATTTCGGACTTCCTTTGCTCAAAATGCACCAGCTGAACCGACATGTGCCTCCAACAAGACAACGCTACATGCCAATTGAGAATGAGTTCGGTGATCCATTCATTTCTCATTTTGGCTCATTTAGACAATATTTTAAGAGGGCAGCTGATCAGCGATTTTGCGATGGTTTTCTGGGGACACACGCCGTATAAGTTTAAGGCGATCAAAGTATGGGCGCAAATTGTTTCTATCAATTCTAGACAAGATGGTGAAGACCTGCGCTGGACAGACCGTACTTGGCTGGCATATTCGAGAATGGTTCTGGCGAAGGTGATAGGTACAGAGGTTTTGGAAGGGACAGGAGATGAATAAATTTTATGTCTTTCTGTGAGAGATTATAAGGAAATTTTGTATTTTATAAGGATGCAAAGTTATTCGCCTATGCCGATAAGCCAGCATCATTTGCAGCCTTGAAAGATAACATTACACATGTTATTAGCCAGATCCCGGAGAAGTTGCTCACAATTGATTACGCCGTATGGACTAGTGATGGGTCAAATCGAGTTTATAAACAAATCGAGTTTATAAAACAAACAAACAAAATCCAAATACACGAACTATTGAACAGGTGAAGTGAACAGAAAATTTGCGTTCGGTTGTTGAAGAAAATCTGAGCACATTGCATATACACGTGAACATTGATTTCGTTCAAACCGAGTTGTACTGCTCGGTTCTATACTTAGCAGGAGTTCGGTATTGGTTATATTCCTCATGAGACGGTCATGGTGGCACGTGCGCTACCTGCTCTTCTCGTTTTTGCACATACAGTGAACCTGCGGTAGTCCGGTTGCTGTCTGAACTGGCACCCCTGTAAACCGACAAGCATCAAACTCATTACGTGACTCGAGTGTAAGTACAATGTATTTCCGAAAATCTTCGTTAATGTGTGTTTGAACAGGTTGTAACTAATTAGCGGCACCATGAATTTTGCTCGACGCATATTGCTTTCTTTTCTATTGTTTAGTCGTATTAAATTCCACATACATAATATGGTTAATAGAGCACTTTGATTCGTAATTTGTCGAATTAATAGGAAATTTATTTCAAAAAAGTTCCGAACTACAGGGACTCCATAGTTCGATCATTTCGATAAACCGACACTGCCTTGCAAAACGTTAGTCGGATTATCGCGGACCTACGTTTGTCAGATTCACTGTAATATTGTATAAAGCACAAAATACTAACATTAATATGGAGTTAGATTTGAATTTCCTACGACTTTATTCTTTTTATGTGGCCATCTGAACAGCAAGCTTCACAGAAACTGAAAGAGAAAGGCAAAGATTCTAATAAATATTAAATACATGACTAATTGAACTAAATTGCGATTTCGCTTATAAAGGGTGGTTAAACTTTAAGGGCCGGTGTTGAATGTGAGCATTTCATTTGACATTTCTCAATTTCAGACTAATTCAATTTGAACCATGGAAAGATACACAATCGAGCAACGCGTTAAAGTTATTCAGACTTATTTTGAAAATGGGCGTTCAAATCAATATGCATATCGTGCACTTCGAAAGAAATCATCTTTAGTGATGAGGCACATTTTCACCTCAGTGGATTCGTCAATAAGCAGAATTGCCGCATTTGGGCGAATGATAATCCAAGAGTGATTGTCGAAAAACCAATGCACCCACAAAGAGTGACTGTTTGGTGCGGTTTATGGGCTGCCGGCATCATCGGGCCGTATTTTTTCCAAAATGAGGCCGGTCAGGCAGTTACTGGTGTTCGCTATCGTGACATGATCACGAACTTTTTATTGCCCGAATTGGAAGATATGAATGTGGACCATATGTGGTTTCAACAGGACGGGGCCACTTGCCGCACAGCTAACGAAACAATGGCTCTTTTGCGCGACAAATTCAATGGCCGTGTTATCTCACGTGGTGGCGATGTCAATTCACACCGTTGGATTTTTTTCTTTGGGGTTATTTGAAAGGAAAGGTGTACGTCGATAAGCCAGCAACAATTCAAGAGCTAAAGGATGAGATAATTCGGCACATTAACGGCATAGAACCTCAACTATGCTTCAGCGTCATTGTTAAGTCGAAAGACATATTTTAAGATTTAGTTTAGCTTAGAGTGCCCGCCGAGGGCCAGTAAGTTAGAATATATAAACATTGTTCGTCCATCTAGTTTTAAGCATTTTTGTCTAGTATATAAGTCTGTTATGAATTGTAGAAATAAAAAAAAATGAATTTAAAAAAAAAAAAAAAAAAATGCTTCAGCGTCATCGAAAATTCGGACCATCAGATGGAGGTGTGCCGCCGAGGTCGCGGCGGCTATTTGGCCGATATTTTGTTCCATACATAATTGAACCATACCAATATTATCATAATAAAAATAAATGACAGTAATTCCTTAAATTTATTCAAAATCAACATCGGCCCCTAAAATTTAACCACACTTTAATTTGTAATAATTGGCAAACCTTTCTTCGTCTGGATGGAAAAAAATAATGCGACGGACAAGTTCTTCATTATTCGCCAGAGGCTCCAACTAATAAAATGATAACAAATCATTTCTCTCCCAATTTAAGGCACGCTAGAAGCTACTAAACTTTCTCTATAACACTTTCAGATAGCTGATCCGTGGCACGTTGATTGATTGCGTGCCTGATGACATAAACTAAGTAATCAATCCCTTTTTTGTGTTGTACGACTCTCGCTGATCAAGAGTGTCTGATATCAATTGTGAATGCATGACAAATTATTAAATTGGTTAAAAGTAGAATGTCATCGTTTCACTTGTATGTTTTTTTTTTAGTGAATAGCTTATCGATTTTGTCTCCGATTCCAGTAAAGCTCTGATAGCTAATAATTTCAGTTCCACATTTTTGTGTGAATTCATAGAAATTTTGTGCAAATTTTCTATCTGATGAAATGGCATCATTTGTGGAATATTTTCTTGCGAAATAATCAAAGGCAAGAGGATATGCATACACACAAGGAGATACATACAAAAAACCACGAGATGAAGAAATGAGAGATCCTATATCCAAGGCATCTGAAAATTTAGCAGCGCAAATGTGGTCAGAAGGTATGCGATGTGTGTATTTGGGATCCCCGGAAAAATGAAACAAACACAACGCTAACACAGATACACCGTTCGAGAACTTCCGAGCCGTTTGAAACCTGCACCGGATTCTCCTGCGGTGTCATTACTTTAATCTCATGGAGAAGATAGTGCGCGGGCAGCTGTTAACACGGAAGGCACAATGTTTTACAATTTGTACAACTATTGGCTTACGCAGATGACATCGCGCTTCGGTGATGGAAGCGGAGCAATCAATGAGGGCAAAACTAAATATCTATATGCTGTCAATTAAGCATCGTTCCATTACACATCTCCTGGAACAAAACATTTCGACCGACAACTACATTTTGAAAGAAGTAAAGGAATTTGCCTACCTCGGGCAAACGTGAACTCCAGAACTGACAAGTTTGTGTAGATCTGACGTTGATTCGGTCTTGTGTTAATTCGGTTGGTGGAATCAACTGGGCAACTAACCGCGAACTCTACGAGCTGTACCAAGACTCCGGAAGGTAAAATTCCACCGACTCCATCGGTAACAACAATCACATATACGCCTATGAATCATCGATATTTAAATACTTTTGATACGAGAACGAAAGGAAGACCGAATCTGCGGTAGAAAAACGAAGTCATCGCGTATGTAAGACAGCTTGGTCTTGATGACATATATCGGGCCACCTCTTTGGTCAGCTCAAGTGAATTCAAAGCCACATCATGGGAGTGAAAAAATGAAATAAATGAAGAAATATATCTACGGCTTGGAGAATCAATTTTGTTGTTTGTTTGCAACACACACCAATAACATATTAGCAAAGTGTTTGCCTTGTACGGAAACAACACAAACATTATAACTTTATCCAGGAATTGATGCCTTCGGACATTTTTCAGCGCCGCGTGTTTATCGATTGAATGTACAAGAAATCACAAATGATGACAATCGTTCAAAAATGTCCTTGTGTGTCAAAGCTCACATTCATCTCAGTATGAGTAACCGAAAACGCAGCGGGGGCCTATGAAAACCCAAGTATGATTGCCGAGAAATCAATGCTTTGTCATAGAGTCGTTCCTTAGCCCGCAGTTTGGGGTGACGTAAAATTGTAAAATGTATTTTTTATTGTAACTTGTAAATAACATTTTCCTGACAAAATTCCATGATGTGGTGGTGTGGATTATGGGCTATTTCAGTAAGGCATCTAGAGAAACAACGACGTCAATTAACAGCCGAGATCGGGCAAGTTGACACGATCTTCCATTCTTTGTGATTACATAAAAAGTAATGTGAATTGTTTCAATCTTAAACGAGAATATCGTGCGAAACTTAATGGCCAGCACTAGAGGTACGATATAAAACGAAGACCATGCAATTCCAGGACACATACTTCAAAAATGTTCATAATTTGTATGTATATACTGTAAAACCACTGTACAAATTAAAATAACAAACATATCGTGTGGAAGTCGTTCAATCCCAACCCAACTCATTGTCACGTTTCTTCTTTATTTAGATGCTAAGGGATCGTGTGGTTTGCAAGAAGATAATTATCGGGTACATGTGTGCATCATGTGATCATGTGATTATGTAGCTCCGAATGCTTGCAAACTGGGAGTTTCGCAGATTTGACATTCACAAGGAATTTTCCGAGGTAGTTAGCGAACAATATCAGTAACGGCAACAAACGCAGTATAATTCGTAATCAACCGCTGTTTCTTTGGGTTCCGTAGGCAATTGAGTAATAATATAATTGTCTTTCCAAGGCTCAAGCTGACTTTATATAAGATCATCCCAGTCCTGCTGTATGGCACAGAGAATTGGACCATCTCAAAATTAGATGAAGAAGTCCTTGGTCTCTTCTGTGTGCAGTCTTTGTTCTTGTTTGCCTTGATGGCGTCATGAGGAGTTGATTCAACTGCGTATAGCTGCATGGGCTTAGAGCCTGTGGGACAAAGGACGCCAGCGTCTAAGGTGGCGCACACAAGTCGAGTACGACCACAACCAACTCAATGTGCGTAACTGCAACCAGCTGGCCAGCGATCACGTTAGCTGGAGAGGCTTGTCGGTTAAGCCTATGACTGTAAGCGCCACACAAACACGAAGGAGAAGAATTAGTATTAGAATTAGAATAGTCTTTGTAGAGATTTTGTTCGATAATTGAAAGCGCATTTCATGGCATACCAAGAAGTAGACCCTTTTCTTTATACATAATTGCAGGAAATTATTCATTGCTGATAAATCGCGGAGCTAGCCGTCGTCGACATTACTTTTATTATTTATTTCTTGTCCGTAAAATTGAATTACTTTATTAAACGAATATTTCAGAAATCTGATGATCCCGACGATTTTCATTGTGTTGGTTTGTCTTGTGGATTTCCATGCGTCTGGGAAACCTGGAATTTTTCGAATTTATTTGAGCTCTTGTGATTCTGCTCTGGTGGTCGTGGCGTTGTCGTTATGTGCATCGACTTTAACGCTCTTGAACCTATCGTGTCTAGGTTCGAAACGCAATACGACAATAATAATGTTCACGGCCTTACCTCTTTCGAGTCACTGACAATGCTCAAAGAGTACAACTGCCTAGAAAACGCTTCTCAACCCCTGCCGTATGTATTGCCATTTGTTGAAACATTTGACACATGTGATACATTAGCATTCAATAGCACCATATATGTATGTATGTACATATGTTGAAATTGAAAAAAAACATATTTAGTTAGTAAAACCTACTGTGATATATTTCTCAACAACTTACGTGTGTCAATGCAATTTTTGGAACCGAACGATAAAATAGTGTTCATCATTTTGCATTCACTTTATGGTTTATTCTTTTGGAATTACGTAGAAACTAAAATCACCAATAGCACAGCAACAATAAGTTATTCCATGCTCAAGATCTCCCTTTAGAAAAGTTCCCCTATTTTCGTAAAAGTTCCCCGTTTGTGGCGCCCATGGCTAAGCCGGATGTCAGCATCACATTGACATCTTTAACCGCAGCAGAGAAAACCGAACGACTGGTTAACTGCAAAGGTGCATCTGCATTTCAGCGTCTCTCTCCGCTATGAGTGACAAAAGAACCGCAAACTCTTTCACAAAATACGAACAAATCGATAAATATACGCTAAATTTGATAAATCAAACAACTGCAAAACAAGCACTGTCATGTAGTCAATTGACTTGAATCAAAACTAACCGGTTGCGTCGAGATTAATAACAGATTCTGAACGATTCGCCAGTTTCGAAGGCCTCTTGAAGAAGTAAACAAACAACTACAACAGTGGCACGATACAATTTTTTGTTTTGTGTTAAACTCAAAGTTTGACATTTCACCATCCGTCTTATGTCATTCGCAATCTGTAGCGATCGTCGTTCATTTTTCTTCTGATAGTGGGGCCTGCTGAATGGAAAGAATTGTTTCACTTTTCTCTTCGTTCACTCATTTCAACGAGCGAAGTGTAGCTGTCGGTCAACAGATACTTCAGTTAGCTGGCGACTGTCATTCGGTTCGTTTGTTGGGCGCTTATGACATTTATGCAAACATGGTGCACGCACGCGTTCGAATTTTAAGTACTCTAGTGGCTGTGTTATTGTGTTCCGATTCGTTTGTGTTCGCGTATACGGTTAATTCAAAGCAGAATCAGAATTCGGAACCGATCATTGGTATTCTGACCCAGGAAGTGTCAAAGCTCATACTAAAGAATTACCCCGGGAGAAATTTGACTAGCTACATTGCAGCGTCATATGTGAAGTTCGTTGAAGGCGCTGGGGCTCGTGCGGTACCGATATGGTAAGAAGACGAGTAGATCTCAATTGAAATCTACCTAGGTTGCGCACAATCATTTGCATTGTTAATTCTCGCAAATGATAAGGAATGCAAAGAACAGAGGCGCAATTGTTGGGGTTACTAAGTGAAGACGTCTGTTACCGTAGGCAGTTGTCAGTTGCGTCGTGTTAGTGGCAGTATGTTGCTTGATTTCGAATTGAATTGATTGATAATTCTGGAAATGATAACGACTTTCGATGGAAAGATTATCAAGAATCGCAGACGTTCTTAAGGAGACTTCAAAGATTTACGTGTTTTGATAGCGGAGCAATTTTTTGAAGATAACATTTTAATTTAACAATTGGTTAATTTTGTTTTTAGTTTTTTGTTGGAATTAGCGAATTTCCTGTAGTTTGGGTGACATCGACCATTAATTAATTATTACAGATAGTGATTCAATCCACTCCTCCATTAGATCTTTCCTTATCGAACGTAATTGCTTAGTTCATAGAGAAAACGTGACAAGGGATTTCTGGAAGAATACACATGCATTCACAAATTGTATAATAGCAATGCTCTTCCTTTCAAAACATTTTTTCAGTAGTTTCGGCGAAATGTAAAAAAAATATACATATGTATAAAGGGCGACTCTGGACTGATTCCGATGTTCGTTCCCAATTCTTCGAAGGTTTTTCCCCTAAAATTACACACCATTCCAAATGTTCAGACGGTCTCTTAATTTTACGCAAGATCGTAAAATAAATTCTACCCAGTTTAGTGGTATGTCTCATCTTCCCCTTCACAAATGAAGAGGGCAGCTGACGAGAAAAATACCGATGCCCTTGTTGTATTGGATTGATTAAATACTCATGTAGATAAGGATACTCATGTCTTATTATCGATTGTGTTTTTAATGAGTGATCTTGTCAGTGAATTCGTAATTCAGTGGAACATTATCTTTGTTTTAGGTACTAATAGTCAACTAACATTGGTTGACAACTTGAGGTGTTTAAGGTAACAGTTAAATGCACTTCCTCCACGCGCAGTTAATCTTTTTTGCTTTGTCGCTATATTTCTCTTCTTTTAAATATGAGTTTCTTATAAACATGCACTTTAAAGAAATGAGCAGGAGGCTTTGTGATGGGCTAGAACAGGCACGTCAAACTCATTTCAGTGTGCGCGCCAAATTAATCGAAAATTGTAGTCCAAATCCTCTTGCATCTACTTTTATTAAAAATTCAAATTTGTATTATTCATTATTATATTCATACGAACGGTGGTCCTCATCAGAACGCGAATGGAGAGAAGTTGTTGACTGTTGCTGTGCAAATGACATGTCCATAATGAATACCTTATTTCCACACAAAGCCATCCATAAATACTGCTGGTGGTGGTGAGAAAAGAACTGCGTGGTTTAAAACACCCGGGGTTCTAGAGGCCATCAGAGAGAAGAACACGACTAAAGTGCGAGCAGCTAAAGATCAGTTCTGGGAGGAGTTCCGCGAGAAGTTGGAAAGCGACCATAGATTTGCGAAAAAAGTGTTCTGGCAAACGCATCGCCGACTCAGAGGAAGGAAATTAAACACCATCGAAGGAGTCAAATCCAAGGATGGTGTCTTGCTTTTGCGCAGATGTTGCGACCACTTTTTGGTGCTGCTCAATCTCAAACAGGGCACTGGGATGAATTTATGGGACTCTCGTGCCATTAAGGTGGCCTGGGAACGCGGTGCGATACCTGGCGACTGGCAAACAGGGGTGATTGTGCCCCTTTTCGAAACGGGGGATAGAAGAGATTGCTCCTGGTGCGTTTTTTCACGTCTCATTTTCATTATATATACGGACTGGATGTTACAGCGCAGCTGAGGCGGGGAATGTTTTTGGACAAATCACAGGTTATGGTAATTTCCAGAACGCCTGCACTCTACATGGTTGTGGAGTCCCATGGAAGAGAGGAGTAATGCTAAGCTTGCCTGTAGAATTATCCGGGCTAGATTAATTTTGAAACAGCTTGGAAGATCTGTAATGCGGATGGCCGAGCTTGGTGTCAAAGCCAAGTTAGCGATTTTCAATTCAGTATTTGTTCCAACTCTCACCTTTCGTCATGAAATTTGGACTGAAAGAATAAGTAGCTAAGCTGCCGAAATGAGATTTCTTCGTGCTGTTGTGGGAGTTACTCGGCGGGATAGGGTGCGAAACACCGCAATACGCGAGGAACTCAATGTAGAGCAGTTAGTTGTTCGAACGGAAAGGGCTATGCTCCGATGGATTGATCATGTGGCACAAATGTCCTCATCACATTTCCGAGGTGTGCCTTGAATGCGATTCCATCAGATAGGCGATCGCTTGACAGACCCAGGACAAGTTGCTTGGACCAAGTCAAAAAATCGACTGGTTCCGCTTAATCATGCAGAGGCCCGCATGCGGCCCGCTGGCTGCGCGTTTGACATTCTTGGGCTAGAACCTTATATGATCAAACACAAGTTTGTTCTAATTGGCTCTAATTTGCCCCTATTTGTGTATGCAAATAATCAGTGGTATCGAAACTGTCTGTGGCGGCCGTGGCGTTATGGGTATATGCGTGGATTCATACGCCCTTGAACCTTGGCGTCTAGATTCGATTTCTGGTACGGCAAGAAATACACGGCCCACCTCTTTTGAGTTACTGACAATGCTCAAAGAGTATAACTGTCTAGATAAAGCTTCTCAAACTTAGCCGTCGGCATAAAACTGTAAGTCCTTTCCACTCGTGATAGAAAAATAGCACACAATACGAGTGGTGGCTGAGAAGCAAGGCCGTGGCCTTCTACGGGCCACCCATATTATTATTATCGAAACTGTCAATTCGATTCGCTATCGACAATCACAATAAGGATCTAGAACGAAGGAATTGTATATATACTGTTTCTCCCTCGTATCTGTTGTTGAGACGCGAAAACGCATTGCATGGCACCGTGCACGGTAAGGACTCCTATTTGCATGGTCAGTCCAAGGCTTCGGCTTCTAGTTTTTTTTTTCCTTATGGAGTTAAGCGGCGTATACGCACACGGGTTTGCTGGATATTTCCCCGACGCCGATCAGATATGTCAGCGGCACCGACAGATGAGAGTGAGACAATTAAGTCGCCTGTGTTCTATGTACCATTTTCTTTCTTTAATTTTAATAAATGTCTGTTTCCATAAATACGGATTGAGGTTTATCTTGACAGATACATACATCTCTCTGCAAGGAGTCTACTTTATTCTAAGCGGACCTCTTTATGTTAAACACAACAGCATATTGCTTAAAAAAACCAAATGACAGACAGTAAAATCCCTGTGTTTTGGGGCAGCTAAGTGATACTCAAAGCTCCAATGAGCTCTACATTTTACTACTAAACAACGAAAACGGAGATGCACCACACACAAACGCAGATGTACAACGACATCTCAACAACTTGTACGCTAGATGTGGCAACCCGTTGTGACCAACAAGTTCCTAAGCTGCAATCCCAAAAGGACCAAAAAAGTCTTGTCTTGAACCGAATCTAAGGTTATTATTGTATATGGATTACTAACTTGTCATTATTTATGCAACTGCATTTGCCCTGGACAGAGTAAGAGACTCGAAAAAGGAAAATCGCAAATGTATACACAATTTTCATTGCATTCCATTCGCGGAAACTCAGACGTTATGGCTAGCTGAGCATGTCTGAAAAATAACCCAAAATACAAGTCTATGCTGTTCCGTTTTTATACTTCGTCGAGAAATCGCTTTCTGCAGCAGAACTAGCACGTAGTTCTTTGAGAATTTTTGATTAGTACTATGTATCTGAATTGTAATACAATCGACCCTCGGGAATCCGATAAACGTTTTGCAAGACCCTCTGTAGTTCGGAACTTCTTCAAAGAGAGTTTCTCTTAGTTCGACAAATTACAAATCAAAGTGAGAGTAAAATGCAGATATAGAGATATAGATATAGAAAGCAATACGCGTTGAGGAAAATTGGTGGTGGCGCGAACTAATTACAACCTGTTCAAACACATCTTTTGGAGAGTGCTGATTAAGACAGGGGCCAGATTACCGCGGGTTAACGGAACACACATAATTTTGTGGTCATATTCGTGTACAACATCTTTGCAATATGTATACAATCCTGTTTAAGTTTGGTTCAATTAATCTTCCAATTGTATACATTTCACATACCTGAGATATCCTCTTTAAATTGTACATCTCAAATTTGATTATTTCTAACATTTAAGAGAAAAGTAAAATGGGAATGAGCGAAAAAAATGAGTTTTAATTATGAAAGTGGCTAAATTCAGGGATTGAACATAGAGAACCCGACTCCTACGCTGCGGTAGGTTTTCAGTCAAGATTTTCAAACGAATTTTCAAACTTGATTTCACTAAATAGTTGGGTCATTATATTTTCATAAATTAACGATCGATTCTCGGAACGAAATACAAACTCATCGCATAAATATTCAATAGCGAACTAACACCGAAAGCAGTGCCGTAAATCGATCAAAACGCGAAGAATTCGCGTCTGGTATAATGGCGCAAACAACGTACCTGTTTTGCATTTTCTAACTGAAAATTATTTAAACAATCTGAATTAGATAGTAATTAACAAAACGATGCAATCATTACCTTGTCACTCAGGCAATTACAATTTTTCGGTAGCTGTATACAGTATTGTACGGCAAATTGATTAAGGTACTAATCAACTTGTGGATCTCCACTAATGATCGAACATTAGTTCTGAAGTCAAGAATGGGGAAACGAATCGTTAGATATTTTGTAAATAATGCATTTTTTCAGATAAATATTAAAATATAGATGTATAGTGTGTGGCATATAGGTTTCTCCAAGTAGCGCTATATCAGGGTGGTTGAGTGCAATTTTGTACACCAAGTTGAGTGAGGTCCTTCTTCACTTGTGTGCGCCACTTAAGACCCTGGCGTCTTTAGTGCTGTTGCTGGAAATCGAGGACTCTTCGGCTAGAGGTACATACATTAGTTGTAGTACTTTAGACGTTAGATCCGTAGACACCTATGCGCCGTACTGAATGGAATGAGCAGTGTCTTATATGAAGTTAGCTCAGCCCTTCGTGAGACGGCTCTATTAATCAATATCCTCTCGAGTCCAAAGAAGAAGAGATTGGCAGGAGTTATTATGCGTTTGATTTCGGTACTGATATAGTTCGTATTGTTTGCTGTAAATCCGAGGAAGCTTATTGGGAGACCACATACCCGTGAGAGGACAGCATATACTTAATTTTCCTCTCGCCCGCCTCCAAACCCTTTTAGTCGCTTCCGTCTCAATGCCAGTAAATGTCTCATTGAGGGCTTGCTATATTCCATCAATCACGTCACTGACAGCATTTGTACGAATTTTGGACATCGTTCCTCTTATGTTGGCGAGTGAGTTATAGATTGAAGTTGAAGAAGTCACATGACAGCGCGTCTCTTTGTCTATATCTTTTTTTGACATTTAAGGTATCGGTGAAGTCGTTACAGACATTGATTGAGCAAAAAGGAATTCTCTATCTTGCAAACTCTACGAGTTTGGCAGGAATGTCCAAACTAGACACGGTGTTGTATAGCTCGTTTCTGTGCACGGTGTCACATGCGGCCATGGTATAGACGAATATGTGATGGGTGTCGATCTGCATTTCGCGGATCTTTTCCAGGATTCGCCGTAGTGTAAATATCTCTTGTGGGCTGGGAAGGTCTGGGTGCAAGCGATCTATACAAATTAGTACAGCTACACTTATTTGTTTTGATACAAGAAGGTATTAGGATGCAATTAGGAACTACAGTCTCTACTGCACCCCGCATTGTCCACTGACTATTCATATTAGTAGTTAACCCCAAACTACTCTATGGGGTTGGAATATGGCGAACAGAGCCTGAGAAGGATATCAACTGCAACATCCTCAATCGTGGACAACCCCCTCCGCAGCTTTGAACAAACTCCTCGATCTTCCCCAGTAGATGTAATCGGCAGACAGATAACGACTAGCACGGAGATTAAACTGTCATCAAATGTGGAAAGAACTATACCTAGAGATATCAAACTCCCATTAGCAAAAATCAGTCATGTATTGTGGATGCATTTGTTTCTCAGCAATGACTCATGGGTTTTCTGAACCCCAAATGCAATAATTTTGACACAAATTCTTCACCGAACTGCTGTTTATCTCTTAACGAGATGTCAGACTATTGTAGTATCCATCTCATGTGGGTGCTGGTACACTCTAACATTGCTGAAAACTGAGAAGTTCACCGTTATTTCCGGGTGGGAATATTCATGCCTCCCGCTACTGCAAAACATGTCTTGATGCTTGTACGCCTTCAGATTGGGTCTGCCCTACAATGACTTCTGCAGAATCAGCTAAGATTATGAACAGGAGGAATTCATTGTGCACCCTCAATTCTTCAAAAATTCAATTTTAGAGTCATAAAGTTAAGCACCAACTTGTTTACGAAACATATTCGCCCCCGTTGTGATGTAACTCAGGGCCACGCTGGCCTAAGTGTGACCGCTGCATGTTGACAGTCACCTGAATCTCATCTCTAAGCATCATCCAATAGACGCTCATTTTGCGAAATGTTACTTAGGCATCTATCCAACTTCGCCATTTGATAAAAAATGCCCCACTTTCAGCAGAGTAATGAATTCATATTTATATGATTGTAGCTATTCTGGAACAGCAGCGATATGTGTAATTGATGCGATCATTTGAACCCGGATGTCCGAAAAATAGTTGAAGTATGCATAAATTGCTGTAGATCCCCTCACAGATAATTGCTTCTTTGTAAGAAAAAAATATTTTTCAACAACAAGTTGACATGGTCACTTATGAAACCTAATCGTAAGATAAAAACAAAACTGCCAGTCATTTGAAATCAGCACGTGGACTTTTCATTGAAGCTGATTTCCCTCAAACATGAGTGTGTGCATATGTACTTACCCCCCTACAACGAGGTAGGGTATTAAATTTCATATTCCTTGTCATGGCGTGAATATTCTTTGCTGGCAGCTACTAGCCATAACTTACTCATGCACACGCCTGTGATTTGCCGGTAACTGAGTAAATTGATACGAAATACGAGTAGAATGCAGATGGCCTTGATCCCAAGTTAGAAGGCAATAATTAAGACGTTGACAATACAAATAATTTTTCCCACGAGTAGCATATTGACAGTTTTGTTTGATAATTTAAATGTTCACGGCTCCGCCGAACATCGTGTGCATTAACGTCATTAGCATATTGTAGATCATATCACACTCCGATTGCGGGGTAAATCACATCCTGGCACGATTATCGCATGTTAGGAGTTGAAAATAGTTTCATTTAGCACTTCATTAAGCATCGGAAATCGAGTTATGACTGGAATGAGTGCTGGAATCTGAAAGAGTAAGCGTAAATATTCTTGAATTGTTTGGGGGATTCCCTGTGCATTCTGAGAAATCTTGTTTTCAATTCTCGGCGAAAGTTTATCTTGAGTTCGCATTTGATGGTCGGGTAATTTATCTCTGAATTGACAAACTGAGACTGAGTGGCTCGTGGTAGGAGGGCGTCACTTATTCATAATTCTCTCGAATCTGAAGAGTTGGTTTAGAGCGATTGTGAATTGAGTACAAGACGGAAACTCGAAGCTTTACTTCGCATCTGAAGCCAGGTGAACGGGTTACAGACTGATCTGCATGCGGTAACAAATACCTGAATGCAAGTTAGCGACAAGATAAACTGCCGGAGGGACACTTGGATGAAGTGTTGAACATGTTGAGAGCATGCTTAAGAGGCAGAGAGGAGACGAAGTACGAATTGAGAGATTTCTCTTTTGAATAGCATCGGTTGTGTCGGGTGTTGTTCTTATTGTAAAATTGAGGTGCCTCTATGTTGAACATGTCATCAAATGTGGGGTGAAGATATCGGTGGAGCGTAACTAATGTGGGAGAAGCTTTTATATTTCCTAGTTTAGATGGTTATTCCTCAATTTGTCGCACCGTGGAAAAGTTTGAGCGTGAGGACACTCTTTTCGATCTTAAGACACCAACCATCGTTGTTGTTTTATTTAATTTTCTATTCCTGTGTTTCTTATCTGGTATAATTATGTCACAGTGGCAAGTAGCCTCGCAAATATGTTGCCCCAACTTCAGCCAGCATTCCCACATTGACGGCAACATTATAGACATGGGTGTATGCTTTCGACGAATCCAAGGATCCGATGATACCAGCATTTTATGAGCAACGTCTAGATTAGTTGAGAAACAGGAACATTTCCTAGTATTATGAGTTCGATTATACCTATAATATCTGTTTCTTCTTTCCTGGGCTTCCTCTGATAGTTACCCAATGGACAATATTTCAACGAACATCTTTTGAATGTATTCAGAACCCAAATTTCTTTTTTTTTTGAAAATAACATCCCGGAAGTCATGAATCCAGTAACTTAGCAATTACATCCCAATCAGCCATTATTATGTCCATTGCCACATGCAGACCAGACATAACTTTTATGATACCGTAATAAGCAACCTATAAAACATCCCCATTTACCATTAATATTTCAAAACCGATTGCATTTTTTTTGCATCATACAATCCCTCTGGAGCTCAAATACAACATTGCACAATATGTGGTTTGCAGTTTAGGTATAGTATATTGCCACACTCAAAGGGCTCTTGCGGTCAAAGTTGTCTGTAAATGGATATGATTTTTACATAGCTAGAACATTTTTTTCTACAGTCCAACATTAAGACTATATACATTAAACTGCAAAATTCGGCTAAAAAAATATCCTAGTCTAAGAAATTGAATATCTCAGAGCTCCGTCAATGGATTCATTTATAATTTTTATTTTAAAAGAGAGATTTATATTTCTTCTAAAAATAAAGTCATTGTTCGTTTTCAAACATTATTAGCTAAGAAATTATAACTTTTGTAACATGACCAAATTAAAACCGAGGTTTTGAAATCAACAATTTTGAACATAACTCCAGAAAACGCAGATGATTTTGTATGTGCTAAAACTTGAAAGTATAAAGCACACATTGAAGTACATATGTTTCAACGTAGATTGGCATAGATAATTTAAAAAAAAAGTATTCATCTTTTTTTTAGTACCCACGTCTGAAGCTACTTATTGGATGCTTCTTTGAAGATTTTTTATTTTTTTTGCATTGTAGATAGTCAGGAATAGGCCAATAAAATGATATACAAAGATATAGAATTTATTTTAAGAAGCTTGGGAATAAGCCGTGTAAGCTTTTGTTGAAAATTTGCTTCGCAACTTGAATAAATATTTTGATGACTTTGATGGCTTGTAAATAAGTGCATAGTATATATATATTAAAAAATACTTCGAAATCATAAGCCCGGGTTATCTAAGAGTACTTAGACATACAACTCAAAAGGCTAGATATTACTTTCTCCAAAGACCTTTTTTCCACTCTCAGACCACTGTGTGCCGTGGCTTCACTGGAGTTGTCGATCAGTGGTAGTAGTCTAATTATATGGGTATCACAATGGACCAACATGAGTCTAAGTGTACTGGCGATTTCGCTGCTGTTAGCCCACCTACTCTACACTGCACTACACCACCTTACACTTGCCAAGAATACCCCAAACAACAAGTACGGAAAATATACATTTTATAACGTTTACGAAATTATAATTTTCTTTATTCGGAGCATACATATATATATAAATGAAGTATGTATATAGTTTTGGCTAGTAATATTTCACTTCATTTCAAGGTCCTTCGAGCCGGAACTTATGAAACTAAAGTGAAAGCAACCGAACCCATAGAATATATTGCGTTGCGTTTAGAATCCACAAGAACCGTATTTGCCGGATTGCAAGGAGGTGCCCAATGAATACGTTCGTTGTGTTCGAAATCCATTCAACGATATCAGAATAAAATGATTTTGAGAGGAAAGGTGCTGTCAATGTTTGGCATAGTTATAAGTTGACTTCATCCGTCGTGATGTATTCCACTTATGGGCCGCATTTTACGTCTCCATGAGTTTTAAATTCAATTTTTATGGGTTTGGGCCTTAAGTGCCTAAACCGAAGGTCTGTGGATCAAATGCAAACACAAAAAACTTTAAAATTTGACGACATCACCTTTAAAGACAAACTTTTAATTCACATAGATTAAGTACACATATCTGCCAACACAAAAGTGCATCAAATTGAATGGATGACCACAAATACGACTGTACTGGTTCTTAACATTTTAACTATAGCACGTACACTACGAGTGGTTGCTGTAAAAACTAGACCAAAATCAACAAACAACTGTACTACCCCAATGTATACATACACACATATTTGACCTGTGGCCAGCTTCAGCGTTTATAAGTATTTTGCCCGTCATCCAATTCTGGGATTTTCCTTGATCTATCTCCCTCAAAACATTTTACGTTTTTAGATGACGTGTGATAGTATAATGTTAAGATAACAATTGTAGCTTTAAGCGACAACACATTGGTAATCTTTTTTAATCAGTATTTTTAGTATTTTGCTTTTTTCTTGAGACGGATCATTATTGGGTGAAATTGGGTAAGGCGCTGATTCTCTTTTGATAGTCGCATTCGGCGAAAACAGGCGAAACAAGCAAACGACGCCAAAACAAAATTACATCGTTCCTTCACAAACCACCTGGGATAAAACATTACGATCGACAAATACAGTTTTGGGGTAGTAAGAGAATGTGTCTATCTCGAGGCAAACTTGAACTCCAGAAATGACAACTTCGTGGAGATCGTATGTAGATTCGCTCTTGTGCTACTTCGGTTTGTCGAATGAACTTGGTACAATACTCCTGACTGGAAAATCGATGTCTTGGTCTACACAACTTTTATTTCGTCGAATACACTGGATCGGCTAAATCCAGCGCATGGACAGTGGACACATGAGCCTCAAACTGACATCAAGCCCCAATGAATCGCTTAGCTACAATAAAGCCATTAAACGGTTCTGCAAAGCTTTTTGCGCTGTGGTTGCCTAAATGTTCGTTTTTTTACTTTTTGTTGTCACTGTCGTAATACTTTTTGCTGTCACTGTTTATTGTGTCATTAATTATTATAGACTGAGTTCGATGTCATTAACTGGTCGTCGAACGTTCAAGCACAATGCACATATATTTTGAATCTTATCCAGAGTGGGAATCAGTGTGAAGTGAAGCACGTGTCGTGTCCGAGGCTGGTGTACATTTATTTGTCCGTTTAGTTGAACTTGCAAATGGTTACTTATGTTAATTCTATTTCCTCATATTGTAGATAAATATTTACTAAAATTACCCAGTGCAATCGTTCCTCTGTTGTTCTCCATTCCTTCGAAATGAGTTATTACTATCTACTATCTAGCCGTAAAGCGTCTGAAAATTTATCATGAAACGAATGTGGGTTTCAAAGACAATTAAACAGAATGCAGATTGCAGAATTAATTCATTGTCACGACGCGCTCTGAAGTTGTATGGAGTTGTATGTATAAGCTTCAATTTTTCAAGGTGTAAACAAATTTTAGGTCCCATCTATATTATGAGGACAAATCACTCATGGGTTGAATTTTTTGACAATCTTCCATAAAATATTTCCAAAATTCCAGTCTTTGTATATGTTAGCACGTAATGTATGTCGCGTTGCCATTTGGTGGACATGCGTACGTATCAAGGGAGCGTTAAGGACAATCCCCTTCGTAGCTCTGAACATACTCATTTATCTTCCGTCGATAGACCTAATCGGTAGGGAGATATCGATCAGATCAATTATCCTTGCCTATGCCTACCTGATTTTAATAAATTCCTCTTATCGGCGTCATATCCCAACACTACACGACTGGCACTCACGGCTTTAGACTAGGCCGTCTCTACAATGAAATTTGAAGTGACGAGGAGAAGGAAATCATTGCACATCTTCTTTGCCACTGCAATGCTTTTCCTCCCGCAGAAGAAGCCTCTCAGAGGCCTATCACTTCAACAACTAGTAGCATTAGTGGCAGTCATCATTTTCAAATCCATCAAATGGTTTTCGGATGGATGAATAGGATGAATTAGATCCGCGTGGTATCCGGAGTGCAACCAGCAGTAAGCCACTACAACCTAACCGAACATAGTGTACACTTTCTTTTGGCACTCATATTAAGTAACGAAACGAAACCGTGTTACTTACGATATTTGTTTGGGAACAACGTGTCGTATAAGGTACATACTCAGTAATGAATACATGCGATTTTCACAAGAAGTAATAATTAAGTATCAAATGTCAGCATACAAATTCCCATCATCCCGGAATATTGTCACAGTTCGTGAACCTGGATCTCAACTAAATCGCTATCCAGCACCGTCTCCAGTTAGTTGATTTTAGATCGATATGCCAAGTTGATTGAGACTGCAATAATATTTTGTGCACAACCCTAATCGTTTATCGTATTTTGTTGGTGTACTCAAAGACTGTAATAATATTAATAAGGGTGTCGTAGAAGTCCAAGGTGGACCTTGACCTAGCTTCTCTGTCTTCTCTGTCTCAATCGAAAAAAATAAATACAATAATAATTCAATTATGCTTGGAAAGTGAATCTCATGTCACTTATGAAGCAAGAACTGCACGCGGATATGTTTCCAATCACACGAAAAGCCCATCAGCGGAGAGCAATTTGACCTTTGGCCGTATCATGTTTCCTGAGTACACCACCTTCTTGACAACACTTTGCCGCTCGTGTCGGAAGTCAATCAATTCACCGGCAGTGCATTCTGCAACCTTATTTCTTCGTTAATACTCCTGTACTACTCGTACCAATCGAATCATCCAGAGCATTATCGTGTTTAATTTACTTATAGGATTGGCGAGTCACGCGAATACTACAAGGATATCCTGTCAAAGGTGAATGGGTAAGTTTACATATCCCGCACATGTCATGTATGAGAGAGGAAAAAATATTTTTCTGTTTTTATTTTTCCATTAATCAGAGTCCTTCTTCCTGGTGGCGCAACGTACTTTAATCAATCTGGCGGATATGCCGAAGCTGGTGCACATATTTATGAAGAGGCATTGGCCATGAATGCGGCTGGGAACTATTTCCCTGTTTGGGGGACTTGCCTTGGATTCGAACTTCTCACGTATTTATCAGCCAACGGAACGGAGCACAGAAGTGGATGTTCGTCTTTGAGGCAACCGCTGCCATTGGAGTTCGTCGAGGGTAGGATGATGTTTTGCATGATTTTAAAGGGTTCACCTGCTAATTTCTGTCTTGTAGGCTACAATACGAGTAAATTGTTTAAGAACGCTCCGGCAGATGTTGTATCTATTTTGGAAAAATATCCGGTGACGGCGAACTTTCATCAGTACTGCATAACAGAGGAGGTAAGTGCACTTAGTGGTGGGATTAGGTTGAAATTATCCATCTTGGGAAACCCCGTTGTCAAATTTGAATTTAATGTGGATTAAACAGCCACGATAACATCATAAAACACACGCTTAATTTTAAGTAGCCCGCAGAACTAGATTGGCACACAATTGAATCCCTATCACGTATCGATTAATTGGGGGATTTTCTCATGGTTTGGTCAAAATTACATACACACGGGACTCAATAAGGCAGGCGAATTAAATTTTTTTATTGCTGGTCTACAGAAAATAGTCACTGTAGGTCGGGGTACGAGGATCTTCGTAGTTTCGTCTGCATGTCTAGTCGAGCATGCTCATCATTTCACATCATCATTTATTCATTTGTGCTGGTGCTTTTTCTAATGACGTCGTAAAGGTCGCCGATACCGATGCCCAATGGCTATCATAGCTTTCGTCGGAATTTTGAAAATGTTGGCTAAATTCTCAGAAATGTGTATATCTCTGCTTCTACATACATGCTTGATGTACACATTTCCAAATATTATAAGCACACTTGCAGCTCTTGTAAGAGTTCTGTGATGAACAATGATCACAGGCGTCTTAAGGTCTTGCCAAATTCACGATACAAGTATCCGAATGTATCCATAGGTTCATAGATCTGAACAATAAGACGACTATTGCAGCTTAAAACAAGTTCTAGCTATGTGCATTTGGCGTCTACTACGTGCGCCAGTTTGCAAGTGAATATTTGTAAATGTTTATGCAGCTTGGCTTACGTATACTTTTGCTGTCTACAGCCCCAGCTCACTTTGCCCAGAGAACGAATTGGGTCTCTGGTGCCGCTGATGAGTACAGATTTGCGCACTCACAGAGCAGATGCCGAGCTGAGCTAGCGCCGTTAGAAGGCCAGCTCAAAATTTGCCTTATCTCGATTCCAGGTAACACTGACAGGTCTGACGGCATGTCAGTCTAGATATCGCACACAACACACATTGTCGCAATTGAAACAACAAAGTTGGGACCTCTCTTGCTAGAGCAAATCACTTGATAAGTCAGCAAAGGATATTAAGGAACTAATGTCCTTCTAAAATACCCCAGGTTGGATTTAGAGATGTCTCAAAATATACCTTATAAATAACGTAACGGAGCCGGTGCCATTAAAACAGTACACGGTGCTAATTAAGTTCTCATCGGACCACCACTTGTACCCACCTACTTACCTGTGTATAGCCTTCTTTATTTATTCTTCTAAGTCTATTTCATCGCATTTCGATCTCCACAATGTCGGATCGGTGTCCCCGGGGGCGTACAATGAGCTCAGAAGGGACGTAATGCATAGTGCAACGCTCAGAGGACTTGTATTTTTATGAAAAGTTGGAGAGAACAGAGTGTTTGGTGTTGTGATGGGTTAACTCGAGTTTATAAATCGAGTCAAACCGAATTACATCCAAACGGAGTTGAACCGGATTACATTTATGATAAATCGATACCGGGAATCAGTTGGGAATGACTCCCTTTCCAGACCCTACTCCGACCATGGGAAAGTTCATCACCGATTGGACCGGCGACGACAATGAAGTACTTCATATCGCCGAGTCGGCATATGGCGAGCTGGACGTAGTAACGTGAGCACTCTATACCGTCGCGTCGTAGTACAAGAACTGGATTACGTTAGTGAATTTGTCGCTGCACGCCTTGAGTACCTCTTGACAGCAGTTGCCAGTGCATGCTTTTGAGAAAAGTGAGCCTTTGCTGTCCGGGTTGATGGAGTTATACAGCTGAAAGAACTTCTAAGCGTCTTCGTTGTCCCAGGGCCGCATGCAGTCTCCCGCATGTTCAATGAATTTGTGAAGTGCCTCAAATGCGGTGTGCAATGTGCTTGGATGGTCGAACTTTGCAAAGTCTGAAGTGACGACTTCGGGCACCTTTTCTGAATGTATTATGTTAATAGTTTACCAAGCTAGCCCTTCAGCGAGGGCCCATGCAAGCCTGATTGTGATTGCTCCGTGAAGTCCCCCAGTTATACCTACCAACGCAACTGCTGGTTAATAAGCAAGAAAGCGTGTGCAGTCCTCTTGCAAATACCATGGATCTAAAATTTCACATTCAATCGAATCCAATCCCTTCTCTCTCTGCACAAGATTCAGCCCTTCTGAAACAATCCACTTTAAAATAGTGAAAGCTTTCCGAAACGTGTGCACAAGAACATGCAAGGTGATGTCAACATGCCGCGTGAATTGAGCGGTTCTCATGACTCTTTACATAATGAAGTCTACCGCTTAGTGGGTTCATGTTCCACTGAAGAACGAAAATACAACAAGGCAACCGATTGATCGCTATCTTGGAACAGCACTTGAGTGTGTGGCATTGCACCCCTCATTTCTGAGTTTGACAGCATTCAAAGTAAAAGCACAGGACCACCAAACCTTCACAAACCCATGCGTGCGTTCTTAACGAATGTATTTATATCTGATTATGCTCACGGTGAATGTAAGGAAACGTGCTATGGAAATGTGCCTCGACACATGTATCGATGGCCTGTGTGGGGACATGCATGTGGAACGAACATACAATTCAATCAGACTTCGCACTCTTATCGGATTCCCTCAATTTCATGTTTCTGTCCCTCTCTATTTCAATAGACTTTCGAGAAGCTGGGATTGGACAAAGAATGGAGTGTTATGAGTCTCAATCACGACTGGAATGGGTACGAGTTTATTTCCACCATCGAACACAAAAAGTAAGTTAGTCACCGCCAGCCAGTAGGCATCTATTTTTTATTCAACGCTGTCGATTACTTGCAGGTATCCCGTGTACGGCGTGCAGTTTCATCCGGAGAAGAATCTCTACGAATTCATTCAGAATCGTAGCATCCCCCATTCAATGGAAGCGGTTCGAGCATCACAATACTTTGCGGATTTCTTCGTGAGCGAGACGCGCAAGAATATGAATTCGTTTTCCGACGAGGAGGAGAAACAGGACAGTCTGATATACAACTACAATCCTGAGTATACTGGACGAATAGGTTCATCATTTGTGCAGCAGTATCTGTTTGAGGGTAAAAGTGAAGCAAGTATGTCCGCAAGTTCAATCGCCGTAGTCTTCACCTCTACGACCGTGCTATGGTCGCTGCGCACTCTAATTTGCATGCACTAACACAAATATTTCAGCTTAATTTTAAGAGCCTGGGATTTTAGTTTAACACTTATGGTAGACTAACCGCGAGTTCCTATCTTTCTTTTGCCAGTTGATGCGGCCTGTCAGCCATTGTTCAGAGGTTTAATTATGCACGTATTCTTTTTACAGGGAGAGACAACAACAATGTTCGTCTAGGGGGGAAATTCAATATAGACAAACCAAACGATTTAAATATAGGGGAAAATGAAATTGTTCTACTGCCTAATAAAGCTGAACTAAAGTGACATTCAATTGTTTTTACTATCATTCGTTCGAGTATGTGGCCATCTAAAAGGACATGGGTCACTGACGAATGTATGCAATCTTTTATTTCAGTGTGAGTCGCACAGTAGGGCAAAAGTAGTGGTTTTGTGCGATAAATTAATTTGAAAAGTCTAAAGTGACTTTTTGTGTCTTAAAGCCTTGTAAATATAAAAGTGAAAATAATTTAAAATTTAACTTGTACTAAGAAAAGACGAATTTGGACGGTTGCTTATAATATAAACTTACGGAAAAAAATCTTTGTTTTTCATTTTGGTGTAAATCATCTAGGATAATGCAGCTTTTTCAAAGCCAAATGTGTTGTTAACAATAAGTATACGATAAATTTAATAAAAATGAAAACTATGAGTACAGTTTTTGGTTTTTCAATATTATAATTTGTATTTAATAATACATTTAAAATTTAACACAATTTAGTTTATTGATTTTCAAAAGAAATTTTTTCCACATGAAACAAATTTATAATATCTGAACAAAGGTCTTTTTTACTAACAAAAATGCTTTGACTCCTAAGACTTGATAACAAAGGATCTGACGAAATCATCATTCTTGATGTTTTTCGGCTGAATTGCTCCCTTAAAATTTTGAAATCTTTGTTTCTTGATTCCAAGGCTTCTTCACTTAACTGACCGATCGGCAAAACACAAAAAGAAGCAATTAAATGGCCATAACAAAGAAAGAATAAAGCTCTCTCGAAAACTGCTAACACTATTTTAAAAAAAAAAAAAAAATATTTCCGGCAAAAATTTAGCACTTCTGCTTTCACATTTATGTTAAGGACATATGTTATAATTATCGTCCATTAATAGATCTGCTGAACTTTTGCCGAAACAGAAGATATTATGCAAAAATTAAAATAAAATAAAAAAAACACTCTCACTTCAAACCCCTTAACTAGTTAAAAAAAAATTTTCATTTCTGAAGGAAACAAATAAAATCTACACATTCTTACCTTCTCCGGACATATCTTATATTTTTACTCGAACGCTTAACAATAAAGATATTAGAAAAACAAAATTAACAACTTTTTTCACGTTCTCCCAAATGCAATTTTCAAACCAAACTTGTCAACTTTGATCGCTTGACTAACTTAGTGCAAAACATAAAAACAAAAAAAAATGCATTTTTCTTATCACAAATACCGTATACTTTGTGAAATGAAACGGTTTTTTTCTTGTTTACCAAACATTTGAAAATGGCCTTTTGCGCACTGATCTCTATGGAGCTGCCCCACTGTGCGTAGTTCACCGGGTGAGTATGCGGAATAGAGTAAGTAATGAATGCTCCTGCTCCTAACATCCTGAATGTGGAGTGTGCGCTGGCATTTAATTCATGTTATTTAAAAATAATCACTTCGTGATATGTGCAGTTATTGTTTCAAATCGTTTGGCCTTTTAATTCGTCGTACTGCTAGCCTAACACATGGTGTATAAAAATACAAAACTTATAAACATTGACGCAAGCGGTCAGAGAGGGAGAAAGCTACCTTTTTAATATTGCCTTTGAAATATTATCCAAACCGTAGTTTGAATGTGTATGAGAGTTCTGCAATGAATGACTTGAAACCTTTTGAAAATAATTCGTACACTTTAATACCATTCTAAAAGCTTGAAACGTAGGCATCAACTGGTTCCGATGTTAGGAGAAGTCAATCCGCGTGGTATTACAATGGGTCTACTCTGGCCTAAGTGTGGCTGCCCTTAGCAGTCAGCCACTACAGCCTAATCTAACCTACCCCTAATGCATGGCGGCATTTTTGAAGTGTCCTTTGGATTTCACACATACTATTACAAGATTCCCGGATTGATCACGAAACTGGCGAAAAATTCGCGGATTTTTTAGCAACATGGTGGCCGATTCTTGGATTTGTCCACAATCATGTATTATTGTTCGGAGGCTGTTCAAAAGATGACTCATATTTTAATGAGCAGTTTTTATGAACGTTTACATTATGTTCGCTCATGGCATGCACCGAATTGCTCCGGCTAATCAATCGTCCTCTTGTGACTTGAGAGAATAATAAACATTCTGCAGAGATGCTATGACTGTTTGACGTCGACAAGTTATAATCGCAACGGACTGCTTGGATATTTGCCAATCGAGTCTTCTTGTAACTTTCTGCAAGTTCGACGCCGCCTGCAAAAACAATGGAAGAAGATTAGATGCGTTGTCAAGAAGCCTTCAAAAAAGCTGGCACTGGAATAATGTCCGAAAGAAGTGGAACCGTGAAGGGTGATATTGCAACTGACATATTGTGTAGCATACATTTGGGCTAAACTTTAAGTTTGGAATGAACTTTTGGTGGTTGTCCATGCTCATACTGTGTCTTCCTCTCAATTTTCTCCCAAACACATTCTCATTTCAGTTTGTGCCCAAAACTAATACGTATGCGTCCTATCACTCTACAATCGTCACAAAAGTGAAGAACAATATATTTATTCTCATTTCGTATGAAAACGACACTGAAATAGGTACATATCACCAAAATCGCGGAGACGATAGTAACTGACAGTTTTCAGTTTACGTGAACGATATCTTTCAGAAGCAAACGTTTTTTCATGTTTACGAAACTATCGTCGACACGTTAGCGCAGGACGATTGTCGTCATACGCGATTAGAGCCCAGTCTACAGCGCAGATTTGATTTGAAGAATTAAATTCTCTTTAACGATTTCTTTTACACAGTATCAACGTTTAATTTTATAATTATATTAATTTGTATGGACAGATTTCAGGAAAAATAATACCAAAGCCAATTTTTTTTTAATTTTTCCACTTTTTATTTGTCAGGTGCGTTGACTTCAACACTGAGTGCTGAGCTCATTTCTTGGCACGAGCAACATTCATAAGTCACCCCTCCACCTCACTAGAGTCAAAGGCAATGCTCAGGGATTTCCCAAACCTTCACTTGTGAGCGAACAGTAGCAAGTGGTTCCTGTAGAAAACGCAACGTTAATTTCGTCGTGAGGTCGTTCGTCATCATGGCTTCAATGACCACGCAATTCGTCGTTTGAGTTTTAGAACCGTCTGTGGACCTTAAGCCGTTAACCAGACAACGATTGGTGCGAAATGCAGAACATAATCAACAAGTGTTCGACCAAGCATCATTGCATCTGCAAAGATTGACTATTTGGGGTGGTTTATGGCATGGTGGTATCCGCACCTTCTTTCTTACCGAAATGTAGAAGGACACACCGTTATCGTGTATTGTCTCATGTATAGAGCGATGTTAACCGACTTTATGAGTTTAATGATCCTTACACTACACACTCTTAATAAGTTAGGTATCAAAGTAGTAGAATATGCTGACGACTTGTACTCAACAGTCTCTGGTTTTCACAAGGAGACACAAAGTCCTGTAGTATTAGAGCTTAGCTATAAATTCATCACCAACAGAGTCACTAAATATGCACATAGACTAAATGAGTCTAATAAGTTCGAATTTTATGAGATTTAACATGCTCGTCGGCCGTCACTCTATTCGACTTTAAATTTACTATAATCATGCCTATAAGAGGGCATTAGTGTGAACCCATTACTGGGTTGAAAAACTGCATTACTATACAGGGAAACGAAACAGCTGAACTAGCTAGTACAGATCATGACCGATCACTGCTCATAGACTATGTCTGATAATAAAATTCTAGGTCAACCATTCTTCAAATCAGAGACATAGCTGTCGATTATGACTAGGCTTAAAACTGAGGGTTAGGATGTTGGCTGAATAATAGGGACCCATCTGATGTACGTTGTTTACTTCAAAATTTGGTATTACAATATGGGTTTAGTGTTCATTGTCCAGAGCTGACATTGGGTTGTTCAACTCCGTGTCTCCACGTTGGTCCTTTTGGGATGGGGTGGTGTTGTGGTAGCCGACTTAGCCTCGATGGTTGTTTGGAGGCGTTTGATCGGCGGTGTTGATGTTGAAGAGCATCGGTCCCAGCTTCGACACTAGCGCAACTCCCACCTTGGTTCTCCGCTCAATTGATTGGTTGCCTTCCACTTGAACGTATAATCTTCTGGAATGTAGAAAGCTATAGACTATTTTGGTGAGGTTGAATGGGAATCCCATCTGATTCAGCTTGTAGATGAGTCTCTCTATTCAGGGCCTTTTCCACTTCTAGGAATCACGCAACGGTGACTTTTTGTTTGTTCAGAGCAGCTGCAACATCGTGCTGGAACTTTGTTAGAGGATGTAGCGTCAAATGTTTTCTCCCGGAATCCGTACTGCGTATCCGGAATGATGTACAGGTCGTTGGACCATCGCTTTAGTTTCGCTACCAGGTACTACAGCATTATAATTATATTGCTTAAGAGCGATTTTTTGGTATTGCAACAATTTTAGCTACTTTCCACTTGCTAGGAAAGTAATAATTGTTGATACAATTGTTCATGCTGATGGTTAGAAGTATAATCACCGGTTTGTGGCATTCGCTTCAGGACGAAATTCAAGATTATGTCGGCTCCGGCTGTGGTTTCGATTCATACGGAAAACTAGATACGACTGTCATAGGCATAAAACTGCAGGTCCCTGTAGTACATTGGCAACAGTAGGGTAGAGCTCCACCCATAATGCACCAATACGTCTATGCGAGCCTCAGCCGCCACTTCCTAACCTAACCGACTCTCTGTGGCCAGAGCTAGATAACGTCGGTATACGTTTTTTTATATATGGGTTGAAATTAAATCGAAGGCATTTATTGAATACTTTGTCAGAGGATACATCGAGGATACATAGTTTGAGCTTAAGAAATAGAACAAAAATATTCAATATAACGAGTGTCACTCTTCAAAAAGTGGATCTCGTAATATGTCCAAAATAATTGATAACCGTCGTTAACTCATGGCAACACGGTGGCCCGTTGAGTGGTTCCTTAAAATCCATCAAATCCATTCTCTATAAACGTCCAAAGGTCCAATCGATGACCATGGCAAAGGTCATGTCCTTAGTCGAAAATCCTTCATGACCACACTCCATGGGTTAACGCGCGAATAGGAGTGGTCATATTTTCAAGTGACGTACTACCGTTCCATAGGTCACATTATCGTATTAGCTCGCCCCAAAAACCGGCGTGTTCCGCGTGACTGCGTCGATGCATAACAGAGCCGGCTTCATGGGCATATGCTCTGATCATTCTGCGCGAACCCGTATCTATTTACGTCTCACCTCCGATGAAATGCCTTCTTCAGTTTATCCCCAGGAACTCGGTTGCATACACATTATCAATTCAAATTCGTCCATTACACATAAAAGTCGATTATTCCTGTGTAGCATACAGCACATCCACGTTTGGCATGGTGTCGGTTAAAACGCTGCTAGATGAGGGAAGGCCGAAGAACATTGAAATCTCATCAATCCATCAGAAAGCCTCTTAAGCAGTCACATAATAATCAGTTCTGTGAAATTCACCCCAAGGGGTCATCGGCCCAGAGTGTCGCTGACGTAGTTCAATCCTTGATGGATTGCTATGGTAGCCACCATGTCGCAATTAAACATTTTTGTTGCTGTTTAATTTTTTTGGGAACAGTTACTCAATGTGATTAGGTTTCTATGAAAGGGAAAAACTTCCATCGCCCAGCTTGAGGGTATTTGGGATTAGCACGATGGATTGCGTCGCGAAAGCCATTGATGAGGCGACGAATGCGAACGAAATCGAATCTGGAGATAATGTGATTGTTGAATTTCTACAGAATTTCCCGATGACTTAAGACTGCTTTGCGTTAGAATTGCCTGAAGGATTTCTGTCTGCTTTCCACGTGTCGGCGTAATTGAAATAACGTTGAGAAATGAAAAGGAGGGTATTGCCTTGCAAGTGTGCCAGCAAAACAGCGAGTTATCTTCAACATGATTGTATTGTGCGCTGATATATGGGTGCCCTGACGGCCTAATGGCTGTGGCTCACGCTGACCAAGGTGTTGTTGATGTCTAGAAATTGTAAGGGGTGGTTTCATTATGCGGTATGTTCAGACGCGTTTCATGTGTGCCAGTAAGGACTCCTATTAGCCTGCGTACATCCTTGCGACTATAGGCGATCAATGATGATGGTCTCTTTTGGGTCAGCGACTTCAGTTTTGTTGTTGCTCCAGTACCCATACAAAGCCATCTAGTTCTGGTTATATGCCCCCAATTCCGATTCCTTTCTTCCGAGACTGTCCGCTTTTTCGATTCCGGTGTCAAACATATTGTCACCGTGTTCACCAAAGATATCTCACTGACGCTTTGCCTGTATAAGCTGACTAGTTTCGTTGTTATGGCCTCTTTTGCTCGCTTGGCTATCAGAAAAATCGGTGATCGAATTGTCGGTTATATTGTGGTCTCGCAACGCGTGTGCTGTTTCATGCATCTCAGTCACTTCGGCTGGAAAACTCGTTTGACCACTGGTTCTTGCTGCCGCCAATGCTGAGCCCCTTTAGCCGTGGCATTCTGCCAAACCTTGCAGATTTATGTTCAGTTTCTCTGCGAATGTGGTCAAAGTTCGCTATAGTCAGGGCTTCTTCAATTTTCCTACCACATTCGAACGTCCATTGGGTTTCCCGAAATCAACTATAGCAAGCTTTAGATACCTCGCTGTAACTTTTCCTTGGTTCATTGTTAGGCTCTTTAATCTAGTCCTTTTTGCATATCAGTCGGAGTTCAAAAGTAGACACTTATCTTGTCTTTGGTCGTTTGGGGACTTTCGACTCCATTTCCCTTTTTCAGCGCTCCTGCATAGTGTATCCTCGCATTAAGGGATTCTTATTTTGTAGCACTCTGTGATGTGGAAGCGTCGTACCTGTTGAGGTTGGTTTTAGAGTTTCCCTGCGGTTCTCCACATCCGTAGCTTGCTTTGAGACCATCCTATTGATGGTGGGCTTGAGGTTGACTCTTGGCGTTGACTCGGATTCTTCGATGAGTTGAGGAATTCCATTTTTTCAGACCTCCGCCAAGACGTTTGAGGGAGGTCGTTCGTGGCCACGGTTAGTTTTCTGTTCACTCAATTATTCACATCTGACACTGTTGTTTTGAGCTGAAAATGACATTGTCTAGCGATGTAATTGCGGCTTGCTGCAAGTGCAATACAGTGCAACGGATGCTTTCCTGATGCGATCATGTATATTTTGTTTTCAGATTAGGTCGTTACCAACAGTAACACTCACGTAATTAGCATGATCAATGAAAGTTATTTATTTTAATTTCAGCTTTTGTGGAGTAATGATTGTAATTTTACATTTCAGTCTTGGATGAGTTAACATCAAATCCGACGCTTCTCTGTCCAGTTTGCTAATGTTTTGAAGCACAATATTCATAACTTTTCTGATGGTATTGGGGAATTTTCCCGTAATGCGGTATTATCCGCATAGGGCGATCATGCTTTGTCTCTTAAGAATATCGCCAAGCACTGTGCTCCAGAGACGAGAAGATAGAACTCCTTCTTGTGGGCTGCCCCTGAAGATTCGGCACGATAGTTGCCTAGCTGAGAGTTAATCTTTCTGTTTTTGAATACATTATTTATCCATTCTTGTATACATGTTTCAACATTCAGTTGTTGAAAGCTCTCTCTATGTCTAGGAAAGCTAACACCGCGTACTGCTTGTTTTCAGGGGATTTTTCGATAGTGCCGACCAGAGAGAGGATTACCATTTCTGTTAAGTAATCTCCGCAGACAGCGTGTTGGTTCGGAGATACATAGGTAAATATAGTGCGTTCTAGTATGTGTAGATCCACCAGTCTGTGGGACGTTTTCCAACGTGTTGGCGTTAATACCACTTTGGAATAGCACCTACCTTAATTGTCTAACACTTGTTATTGTACTTCCATATTCCTTAACCTTCCGTAAATAAGCTATTATATTAGACAATTTACAATACATACCTCGTTGAACATTTTGTACAATCTACTTACGAACATAGAATGAAAAAAAAATTGTAAAAAAGTCAAGTACTGTAGAGTTCTCTTTTGCAATCAGATTTGTTGCGGGCAGTACAATCTGCACTTTATTGCCCAGCAACGACGTCAACTAAGTAGATAGGTAGAACCGACAGTCGCGCAATTCGCCATGACGCACAGAGACATCATCCGGGTCGACTAAAAGGGAAATTTGGTCCATTTGGTTTCTCAATTGGCATGAAGTTTCAAACTTTCTACTAGCTTCTACTTCTTCTATTAGCTGTTAATAATGTTAAAAATAATTCGTTATTTTTTAAGTAAGTAAGTGGGTCGTTGACTTTTAAAGGGTGACTTTGTAAACGTTTCCAAAATTTGATGCAATTTTTTTTTAGTTGATGAATCACTTTTTAAAGATCAAAGCGCAGTTAACGTCGATCATCGAGCACAGTGGTTGCTATCTCTGATATATTGTCTACGAATTATCCAATTGACGATGGCATCTCGGCAGATTTTCCCTGGCAAAATGACTTTATTACCATGGAGTGTCTGAGCCTGAGCAATAGCTGTCTTACTTCGTGAAACGTCCTTGTCTTCCTGTCGTCAAGGTCAAGCTGTCTTGCGTCAACGAGGCGCTTTTGTTGTTGTCCTGATTTACCTTAAGACCAGCTCATTTCGGCTGTTCAATTGCCGTGGAAGCTTCCACCACAACACGCTGGAAACTCGCCACAATTTCGATGCCATCTGCCATCAGTCGGAATGATTTGTAGTAGCAGGGTACCTTTAGTACCTTTTTGCATGAGATATGATGCCTTTTTTTTTTGCCATATGGAGCTGATATTTCAGTTGACTCAAATTCTGCAGGCCATCTGGTGCATGCTCCCTATAAGATCATTGCTTTGAAGAGCTCTGACGGTAAATCATCTCAGGCATTGTTTTTCTTCAATTATTTCGCGCGCCGACTTTTTCAAGGCTAGGTGGGACGACTACTTCATCGACTGGAGTTGGTCGTGCCCGTTAAGCAGCTCTTGGAAGTACTGCTTAAATACATGTACTATTCCCTGCGGGTAGCTTACAAGATTACCCTCACAATATCGAAGCGTCTGTGGCTTGCGTCGGCGCGGCGTAGGCGCTACTTTCACTGTTACTGCAGTGTTGTTCATTTCCCTGATCTGGCTGCAAAATACATAGAATGACAGACGAACGAAACATGCGGTTAAAATAGTCAGCCTCAATCCACCTCATATTGACTGCCAACGTCATAAACTCTTCGCTGCTAGACTATTTTACTGAATGGCGGCACAGAACCTTTGAATACAAGCGTTAGAACTCTGTTGCTCTCACATTTTTTTTTTTAAATTGCAATCAGTTAATTAATCCCTATCGCCGAGACACTCGAACGTCGTTTTCGACTGAAATTCCGATCGTCGATCAAACAATAGAAAATGCAATAAAACACATACGATTTCAAGTGCATACATATCGTACATCGAGAGTGAAATAAAACAATGGTGTGTCTTTTAAATGCGAGTTGCCGTACAGAAGAAGTAGAGAAAACAGCGAATATTGTTGTTATGCATTAGTATACGTGGAATATTGGCCCAAGGGTAGTGCCAAGGGTAATGAAAGTAGGTGTCGCATTGCACACGAAGCTTTGTTGAAACAATGCGAGCTAAAAATAAAATGTTTGTGTGATGTTCTTGAATATGTGATTTGGATTAAGCAGGGCGATGTGGTGCTCCGACTATAAGCGTGTACGTGCTACTATTGCTCTTCTCAATTACATGACTCAGAGCTGCAACCGAGAGGTATCGGCTTATGCATATATGCATAGTTATTTTGTTAGAACTGATATTTGTTTGCTCCAGATTGTGGGTACCGTGATGTAGTGGGTATGTGCGTCGATTCAACATACGGCTGTTGACCCACAGATCTTGTTCGCAATATTTGACTGCAGATCTTATGGGTCCCATGACGCATTTAATGGCATACGCCGACGATGTAGTAGAGGTACCGATCCGGTCCGAAGGTCGATGTAATAAAAATCATGTTGCAGCATGACTTGACTGGTTGTTGTTGATTATCAATTTCCCGAAATGTGCAACTATCGTATGCAGGCCGCCGTTGTATATGGTATCATGACGCCATGATTACTGCAGAAACTGAAGATCGAAGATGTCTTGGCATTTGGTTGGATATATACATAGATATTTCGACAAACATATAGACATTGCTCCAGCGAAAGCGAAGTTGCAAAGAGTTTTAAAGCCGCCAATTTGATACCACTCAATCTGCTACACAGCACTCATGCGGCCAATTATGCCATGAGTCTGATTGCTAACGGGGTCCTGTGCGACGAAGCAAACTTGAACAGGATAGATAATTTTATTATCATGCTGCTCGGAAGGCATATCGCACTAGCTATCACTTCTTCCCATAGCATCATCTTTGCTACTTACTGCCCCAATATTATGCACCACGAAAGAGTGCGCATTAACGGCTTTAATCCTCCTGAAGTATACCTCTATATCGAAACAATTGGCCTAATAAAGTATCCATAACGATGTCATGTTATCTTTCATGTCTTACTCCCAACAGCCTGAGCGACTCCAGTTCGAAAGGATTGTCGCTCGGAGCCACGAAGATCTCCTCCGGTCCAGTAGAGCTATCTTTGCCCGCGAGTTTCATTGAATGGTATTCATTGCATACGCGATCGAATAAACGATACCCAGCCCGATAAGCTTGCTACGATCCATCATTTGGAAGCCAACATTACTTTCGTAATTGGGCAAATGTCGGTTGCAGTGATCTAAAATTGGACCTTCAGAATGGACTTTGTGCGGCGTTGCAGCGGACAACATTTATACGAAATCATATTCAAAAAGTGAATGTCTGACCCTGTTCTCTCAGACCATAATTCAGTTTTTATCATACAAATTAATTTGACATTGTTTATGTAAAATTTGAGGAAACAAGTCTTAATGAGTTGTCCTATTTTTGGATCTGTTCTTCCTCAAACAAACCCGAACTATTCATGACAGTACCGAGGTGGGTAAAAATAAGAAAAGGCTAGTTAGTGTCTAATGATCCAAACATCACTGTTAAGTTTACACATCCTAGTCAGGTTACCAAACTTGTGCAAAACATTGTCATCCATTTTGAGGTTCCAAAAATACATTTAAGTGAGAAAAAAGAAACAAAAATGATACCTAGATACATATTTAGAATTCTACCAAAACGGCATTTTAAATGGATTGTAACATCATTCAAAACCCCTTCATGGGATTTCTTGAAGCACTCCGTTCTGATTATCAGCAACAACACGAAAAACAAAGTCGTTTAAAAAAAATACTTTTACTATTCATTGCACAAAAAAGTATAGACTGCGTGCTTACTTTTGTGACAGGCTGTATGTTGCATCATTCTCCTTGACACACGATGAATGTGTCCCAAAAAACCTTCTTCAACGTTCTCTTCCAAACAGCAACATTCACTGCATCGTGGTTGCTCACACTTAACCATATCGATTCGACGTTCGCTCTGATTCACAAACACACACACACATCCCCCGCGCTATCTCCAGCCCTGTCCGATGCATTTGGTAGGGAGCTTAACATCAGTTGAGTACACACAGTCGTGCGGGCAGTTTCAGACTTGTACTTTTCAAAATCAATCCCATGGATTACCAACCACCAGTGATCGGAATTCTTTGCATGGACAAAGCTCAAAGACTGCACGAAAACTACGCGACATCGACTAGTTACATAAGCTCAAACTACTGCAAAATATTTGAGTCTGCGTCTGCGAAAGTGGTGCCTATTTGGTGAGCAAATGATTGTCAGTTTTTGTTGATATTTTTACACATTTGTTCGCTTTCGTGCAAGGAAGCTTTCTGTGCAACTACATCAGCTTTCACTCGCTGAGAAATGATTGACCCTCAAATATTTATATAATTGAAATTTAAAATATTTGTTTTTCAGGATTGATAGGGATGTATCGTACTACAGACGAATCATGCAATGTGTGAACGGGTAAATTACAAATCTATGCAGTCATACAACATTGTCTTAGTCCTTGTTTCTCCTTAAATGCAGAATCATTCTCCCCGGAGGTGCAGTCTTCTTCAATGCATCGGACATTACTAGTGCTGAACAGACAAACTATTATGTGTTAGCCAGCAAGGTTGTCCTTCTGATTGCAAGGGAAATTAACGAAGCGGGCACCTATTTCCCATTGTTTGGAATATGTTTGGGATTTCAGTTTCTGGTCAATCATTCGGCCGGCACTGATGTGCGCGTGTCTTGTGAGAGCTTGAGAGAGGAGATGAATATCATTCTAGATAAAGGTACCACATTCGTCACAGTGTATTTATATCGTATTTTTAAAAGTTTTCTCTGAAGAAGTGATGCACGTGAGGGTATGCTTGAATGTGGACGGAGTCAAATGATTTCATATCTAGAGAACGAATGTGGATATGGTTAATTTTATTAATATACTATTTGTGGGATAGAGTTGAGGAAGTTTTCCCTTCGAAAGTGTTTCTGATGAGTCAACCCACCACCCACCTACGTGTAAGACAAAGACGATCAGCGAATCGAACGGCAAAGTAGTCGAATCTGTCAAACGCCTACAAATGTCAAACGTTGTCGAAATAATTAGTGTACGTCTTACGAACTATCAACTGGGAGATTTCACTCACATGGCATTCTTTTTTATGGTAGAATTCGAGAATTTTCATATCGTTAATGGGACACGTCTGTCTCTTTGTGAATCGTTAATTAGAATATTTAATTTAGTTTCTGTTCATATTTGTCTCTATTTCAATCTCGGCATACGAAGAACTACATATGTATGTACATATACATTTTTCTTTACTTTCGGTCCACAGTCCATGTGTACAACACGCTAATAGATTGGTCTGCAGAGTGGGTCCATGAAGAACTACCAATGTTAAACACTTATAACTCTTGTAATAATAAACAACTAATATTTTTTTTGTTTTTGCGATTACTTGGTCTTAATACCGGAGATTCGGTCTCCCTCTCCTTCTCGAACCAGGAGGCTCGGATTCGAAGACCCTATCTGCTAGAGCATTGTTGTCCATGCGCTCAATGTGACCGAGCCAGTGCAGTCGACGGATGCCTTCGGATTACATCCACATCCTGGTACAGCTCGTAGAGTTCGCGGTTATGTCTTCTCCTCCATTCGCCTTCCTCCCAGATGGGACCGTAAATCCAATGTAGAATTTTTCTGACTGGCAAAATAAGAGTCATGAGTTTTGAGCCCTGTTGTTTTGACAAACCGAAGTAGCACCTGTTGCCAAGGGCGATTCTACGAAGGATCTCCACTGTGATGTCGTTTGTGTAGTTCACGTTTGGCCCGAGGTAGACAAACTCCTTTCTTCTTCTTCTTCTTCTTCTAGTGGCACTACAGTCCGGGGTGGACCTGGGCCTCAGTCAACAAGCTTCTCCAGCTGGCACGATCTTTAGCCAGCTGGCTCCAATTACGCGCACCATTTTGGTTGAGGTCCTTCTCCACTTGTTGGCGCCATCGGTTTCGTGGGCGTCCTCTATTGCGTTGTCCCACTGGTTCGGAGTCTCTTCGGGCTGGAGCAGTGTTGTCCATGCGCTCCACATGGCCTAGCCGTCTTGGGCGCTGAATCCGTAGACGCCTGACTAGGCTCATGTCGCTGTACAGCCCGTACAGTTCATGGTTGTATCTTCTTCTCCAGAAACCATCAACGCAAACAGGACCAAAGATGGAACGCAGAACTTTTCTCTCGAAAAGACCAGGGACTTCTTCATCTGCTCTTGAGACTGTCCAGGCTTCTGCGCTATAGAGCAGGACAGGGATGATGAGGGTCTTATATACTGTTAGCTTGGTCCTTCGAGAGAGAGCCTCTTGAGCCCAAAGAAATAGCGGTTGGCAAGAGTTATTCTGCGTTTAATCTCGGTACTGATGTTGTTTGTACTGTTTACGTGGGAGCCGAGGTAGACGAAGTCCTTAACTACCTCGAAGTTAAAGCTGCCTACGGTGACGTTCTGGCCGAGACGTCGATGTTGTGCGTCCTTTCTAGATGACAGCATGTACTTCGTTTTGCCCTCATTCACTGTTAAACCCATTTTTGCAGCCTCCGCTTCAATACCAGCAAACGCTTCATTGACGGCTCGCTGTGTTCGACCAATCACGTCAATGTCGTCCGCGTATGCTAGCAATTGTACGGACTTCTGGAAGATCGTGCCTCTAGTGTTGGCGTTTGAGTTTCGCACTATTTTCTCCAGGATGATGTTAAAGAAGTCACATGACAGTGCGTCGCCTTGTCTGAAACCTTTTTTGACACTGAAGGTCTCGGTGAGTTCGTTACCGACCTTGATAGAGCAGCGATAGTTCCACATCGTCATCCTGCACAACCTGACGAGTTTGGCAGGAATGTCAAAACTAGACATGGCGTTGTATAGCTCGTCTCTATGCATGCTGTCATATGCGGCCTTGAAATCGACGAATAGGTGGTGGGTGTCGATTTGCATCTCTTGAAACCGCACTGGTAAGGACCTATCAGGTTATTCACGAATGGTTTCAGGCGCTCACACAAAACGACAGAGAAGACGATGTTTAGGAGACTTATCCCTCGGTAGTTGGCGCAGTTGGAGGTTCAGATACTGAGGTTCCACTCACCGGGCATGCTTTCCTCCGACCATGTCTTACAGATGAGTTGGTGCATGTACCCTACCATCTCATCTCCAGCTGCTTTAAAGAGTTCAGCAGGCAGTCCGTCTGCACCAGCAGCTTTGTTCGACTTTTGTGTCGATATAGCTATCTTGACTTCGTCTAGGTCGGGGGGACGGAATTCTCTTCCATCATCGTCCATTGTGTGGAGTGGCACAAAGACAAACTCCTTTACTACCTCGAAATTGTAGCTGTCGGTCGTGAAGTTTTGTCCAAGGTGGTGTGCGACGTAACGTTTTTTGGTCGACAGCACATATTTTGTGTTGTTCAATCGCCAAAAAGCCTCAACTACGGCAAGTTGGGAACGCGCGACTATGTCGATGTCATCTGCGTACCCCAAACAGTTGAACCGACTTGTAGAAGATAGTGCCTTCCGTGTTTACAGCTGCCCTCCGCACTATCTTCTCCAGTACCGAGCCGAACTGCACGGTGCATCGCGTGTGTTAGCGTGGTGCGACACAACCGGATCAGTTTTCCCGAGATCCCGAATATGCGGCTTTAAAATCGATGAAAAGGTGGTGCGCATCGATTTGAAATTCAGTGGTCTTTTCCAGGATTTGCCTTAGTGTGAAGATTGGGCCTATAGTCGATTTGCCGGGCCGGAAGCCGCACTGATACGTGCCGATTAGTGTGGTGCAAAATGGCTTTAGACGATCACACAGTACACTGGACAAGATCTTGTAGGCGACGTTGAGCAGGAATATACATACCTCTATAGTTATTGCAAGAGGTAAGATCGCCTGTTATTGTGAATGGGGCATATGCAGCTGATATTCCAGTCGTCGGGCATGCTTTCGTCTTCCCAAATTTTACAGATGATCTGGTGCATGCTTCCTAACAGAACATCGCCACCGGCCTTGAAGAGCTCTGATGGTAGTCCATCTGCGGCTTTATTGTTCTTCAGCCTTTTAATGGCTGTGCCGACTTCTTCAAAGCTAGGTGGGAGGACTGCTTCATCGACTGGAGTTGGGATTCTGGTCAGGCCCGTTAAGCAGTTGTTGGAAGTGTTGCTTAAACCCATCCACTATTTTACCCTCACAATTTCAAAGAGCCTGGGTGCCTTTCCTAAAGCCTAAAGTCAGGCTTTTGGCTTTTTTATAAAAGACCCGTATTTTTGTCTGTCCCTAGACTCTCGATATACTTGAGCTGGGAGTTTGCGAGAGGTCTTTGCTTCAGGCGTAGAAGCTTCTTTTCCTCCCATCTTCTAGCCCGGTACTCCTCTTGCGGTGCTCCTGTTTTCCGTTGCAGCGCTTTTTAGTATGCCTCGTCGGTTGCACGTTTCTTCTGCTCACGCTCGCCATTATACCACGAGCTTCATGTCGGGGGTGGTAGGTAACCTAAAGTGGTTTCCGCTACCTCTTCGATGGCCGAGCGGCAATGCAACCACATCTCGTTGGCGTTGGTGTTCGACGTAGTAATAGATAATAACACATAATTAATACCTTTTAAATATTGGAAAATCAATGTACTAAAAGCAGAGTTGGGACGCCATAAGATCGTTTGTGATTATAACTAATTGCGTTTTATTTTTGATGTTTTCGAGTTACGAAGCAAACCATTCAAAGACAAAGCCTCTAAAACCGACAAGATATAGTTTCTTTAATAGAAGACTGTGGTCTACCATATCAAAAGCTTCCGTAAAGCAATAAATAAGATGATAGAGATATTGGACGAATTTATACCGTTATATAGGGTCGGTTGCCAATCGCTGTTTTTTTCCGCACAACAGTCAATTTACTTTGTGTGTTGATAATCATATTTAACGAGTAATATCGTTAGCAAATCTTATGAAAAGCAGAAAGGTTTGAAAACGGTCCTTACATATGATTTACTTATTATACAAACCTGGTAGATAAACTCCCTGTTTGACACCAAGTAGATATCAAAGTCAACCCGCTTGCTTGGTGATTTGCGTTGTAACGTCGTTCATTCACATGAATCATGAATCATCGCATTAAGTTGGTTGAGTCAACGTATTGTTAACCTAGGTCATAAGTTAGATTAAAGAATTTTTTTGAGTGAGTTTAAAAGTAAAGTCACGTTCCGTTTTTGTCATGTTTAATAATAGATATATATTTTTAATAGCACGAATCTGAAAGATAGAACGTATTTTCTTAACAGGAATTCAGCTGACAAAATAAACACGGTAGTCAGATTCGAATGGTAGATTATTCGAATGGAAAGGGCTATGTTTCAATGATTTGGTCATGTAGTACGAATGTCCCCATTATCACCACCTCCGAAGCGTGCCTTGAATGCGAATCCAGCAGGTAGGCGATCGCTTGGCAGACCCAGGACGAGGTGGTTGGACCAAATCCAAAAGCGCGGCTGGTTGCGCTTGGACATAACTCCTGATGAGTCAATGGCGGAGGATCGAGTGGCCTGTAGATCTCTCGTTTGTGATTTGAACCCGCGATCCCTTTAGTGGATTATGCGGCCACCAAAGATGAATTGAGCGAATTTTTATACACATAACTCAATCAGGTAGACGATCAATGATGATCAAAACCCAAATTAACTTGAAATCTGAATGAAATTGTATTCAACAAATTGTATGTTTATTATTTCAACACTGTACCGGTCGTTGCGTTGTAGGTCTGTGGGTCGACTCGGTTTACACTATGCATCTTTGTCAGATACTAGAACTAGAACAGAACTAAATGTCATTTATCACTGTGAATAATCAGTACTTTTGTCTGCTTTTGTTTAGATTTCAAAACATCAAAAATGTTCCAAGATCTTCCCGACGACTTACAGACGATGATGCAATCGAAAAAGTTTGCCGTGCACTCACATATGTATTGCATAACGAAAGAGGTATGTTTGCATAAAATCCACATTTCACGTTGCATCTGATCTCGGTCACGGGAAATTTAATTTAAGCAAATCGAATTGTATGGAATCGCTGACCAATGGAAGATCACGGCGACTAACCGGGACGCAAATGGTCTTGAATTTATTTCAGTGATTGAACACACTACGTGAGAATTTCTGTTCAGTTTTTAAGCGAGCAATCTTCTTTAAAATGTTGTTTATTTTCAAGGTATCCTTTTTATGGAACTCAGTTTCATCCAGAGCGTGTAACCGACAATAAATGTTGCGTTGCGTACCTCATTGATTTCTTTATTTCTGAGTGTCGCAAAAATGGAAACAACTTTCCGAGTGAAGCAGACATGAACCGTCATCTCATCTGGAATTTTGTGCTAACCAATACCCGGTTGGATGACGTCCAGTTGAGGGAGTGCTACATATTCGACAAGGACACCGATTATCCGGCATTAGATTCTTGAAGGCGTAACTGGCTTGATGTGTGATAAAATGATGTGATAAATGTGTATGTAAAGAGATTTGACTATATAGAAAAATTTGTATCTACAAATTCTACTCAGAAAATATATATTGTTAACTTTATTACTTTGTTTTATTTTAAGCCCCTTTCATTGTACGAATTTGTTGCCATAATGGTTTGATGTTTCATATGCCTCTTGTTAGTTAGATTATACACTCGAGTAGTTTTTTATTTGTTGTGTTTGCTACTGTTCTGTCACGACGATGTTTGAACGACGATGTCTAATGAGCATTTTCTAGACATGTATACTCTTTTACGCTAACAATCAGTGACCCGAAGGAATTGGAGCCGTGAACTTTAGCGAAAATTGTCACTGGCGTGCCATTTTTTTAGACTATGGCCCCGCGGGGGTTTTGGATGACTTAAATAATTAAATTAAAAATAATGTAATCAATTCCGTTAGCAAATACGGATCAATTTTAACTTCTGTCACAGTATCCAGCACGTCATCTCAACAGCACAATGAATCAGGAAATGTTCCCATAATAATAATAATATGGGTTCTAAAACCCATAGAGGGCCAATGTCTAGCTTCTACAGCAACCGCTATTATCCTATCACGAGTGGAAGGGATATATCCTGGGCAAAAATCAAACGCGTTTATGGGAATCACAACGGGAATGAATGGATGTATTTAAAAGCTTATAAGAAGTTCCTCAAGACCCTCAAGAAGACCGCCAGGGACGATTACAAAAAACTAAAACCACCTGTCTTTTAATGCTGGCTATAGAATTCACATATAAAGTAATTAGTAAATAATAATTATTAGACGAGCAACAAATTCAGTAGTATGTAGAATCGGCCAAAAAGTCTTCGCAAGGTCCCAATCGAGGGGGAAAATTTAGCTTGTGCACAGCTCTAAGCACTGCAACACCCTAGGAAGAAAAACACACTGCATCTGAATGACAAGAAGTTCCAGAACTCCAGACAAGACCACAGGAACCGCTAAGTCCAGTACGAGGAACAATACTCAGATGTACATATATATAATTGACTAAGGAAACACCATGAGTTTTTTCAGCCGACGTAGGAGGATAGATCAGGTCTTCTTTAAAAGCCGGTTCACTTCTCGATGCTCACGAAGAGCTCTCGCAGTTTGCAGGCATCTACGAGGGGCGTCCAATATATTCTCGGTATCGGGGTGAAGGTGTGGTTGTATTTAGTGCATTCATGTAAAATTTCATATAAATGTGATTATTAATTCGTGTTTTATCTCTAGTTAAACAGAATCATAATGGCAACTGAGACGGTGATGGTGAAAATTGAGCATCGCGCTGTAATTAAATTTCTCACTAAGCAAGTAAAAAGTCTAAAATGCACTAAATTACAGTATTACTTGATAAATAAGTGAATTTATATATACAACCACAGCTTCACCCCGATACCGAGAATATATTGAACACCCCTCGTAGCTTTTATCCACGTGAATGCTTGCTATGAGCAGTTTCCATTCCACTCATGAGAGAACAATAACATGTACGACACGAAAAGTTGCTGTAGAAGCTAGGCCCAACTCCACCATGGCCTATAACGTCACTATAAGTTACGTCGTATATTTATATTACAGTTCCATCAGATGACTGGAAAATGGCAGAAAATTGTATGCCATCAACTTTAATTTTTCATCGACCCAAAGTAGCGATGCAAATCCGCACTGAAAATGACATGAATAATTTCATCAGGTGGAGAGACGTCCCTTGAACAATGGCGGAAATCCACTTATTGTACCACAACCCAATCAAATCCAAAAACAGTTATGTTCGTACAAGTATTATCGACATATCCAGCGATTGTGTTCCCATCTTGAGACGATGCCATCATAACCATTTGAGCTCATCATCCCCAGGACATCCTCATCCCGAGGCTTAAAGCAACTGGTTCTCGCCGCCAGCTGTCGTCATATTATTTATTCACTTCACGGTACAATGAACCGGAGCACTTTTTGTTTTGAAAACGGTGGAAGGAACGTCGCAGAAGTAGTTTATCTACATTTTGAATTTCTTACAAACAAACCAACCATTTCAATGTTATAATAATTGTCCTCTTGCCATTACCCCTTGGCATTTCTCCCATTGAAAGCACACAGTTTGACATCGCCTGTTATGTGCCTTTATTCGCTGTTTGTCTCTTATCCATAGCCAAGCAGAACGAAGCTCTAGGGCCGCTGAGTCGAGTTCAAATATTGCTCTTGGAACTCTTCCACTCTGCATATCATTCGCATCGCACTTATGTTAAACATACCGAAAAGGTTAATTCTGGTAGAAAAGGGGAGATGGCGAAAGGGACAAGTCGGTCGGTCGACAGTCTTTGGAAATTTTCCATTCGCAACGATGGCCTTTGTATGGCCGGGGCCTTGGTGGCGAGGAGGACATTACTCAGAAAGCCGTCTGGGGGGTATTGGTGGTATGCGAAAAACACAAAGGACACATCTTGATATGTACATATCTCAAGGATATTTATGCATGTGGACGACGGAAATCGTTAACAGCATTGTTGTCGTTTTGCCAGCCTGTTTTTCCTTCTTAATGAATTGCCACCTATTTGAACAGGTCCTTCTGAAGTTTTCAGTTTCCCAACTAATCTCAAGGGAAGCAGCGAGGCCCCTTCAAAGTACACCAAGTAACCTTATCAAATGACAATCTTACGCATTCAGTGGATAGGTGCTGGCAGGTACCCGGACGCACCTTTGGGGCTCTAAAAATAAACATCTGCTGGGTTCGCGCGGTCTCTAGCTTGTAGGCAGCATTAAAAGAGAGTGGGATTTTTAGAGGCCCATCATGGTCCGCTTGATAAGATGTCGGCACTTAATATTCATTTTAACGGTAAGTGTAAAATCAAAGGAAACGTAACCTTGAAACAGTAGTAGTTAATGAGAGAAGATAATGGAGGACTCTTCCCTCCATCCTCTGTTTTTCTTTGGAGGACATTCAGTAGCGCGGTGAAGGTATGTGACTTGGGGGCGTGAAATGGGTGCTTGTGGATTATGTTTGGCATTTTTAAATGAATAAGTGAACCTTGGGGAGTTGCTTTCGAAAACCAATTATGAGTTGGGCTTGGCACGTAGTGGAGTGGAGTGAAATTCTATGCTACAAGTATCAAATATTTAGTTCAGCTTCTTAATTTATTGAGTTGAGGAGTTTATAGGAGCTGAGGTGACATATTATTCCTACCTGGTCTGTGGACGAAATAATTATCTTCAGTTCATTTTCCAATAAAGGGGTCTCTGGGTCAAAACACATATGAGAGAATTTCACAACACCGGATCCTCCGCCATCGATTCAAACTCATCAGGACTTATAACTAAGCGTTGCGTTGGTTGGTTGGTCCAGCTACCTGGTCCTGGGTCTTCCAAACGGTAGTCTACCTGATGGAATCGCATTCAGGGCATGCATTGCAAGTCGTGATGATTGGGAAATTCGTGCCACGTGACCAAACCATCCCAGAATATCCCTTTCCGGTCGAAGAAGCAACATTGTGTTCTTCGCGCACTGTTGTGTTTCTCACCTTATCACTACGAGTAGCTCGCACAATAGCACAAAAAACCTCATCTCGGCAACATGTATTCGCTATATAGGCTTCTCCACCTGCTTCAATAGGACTCTACAAACATGTAGCGTAGGCGTTCTGGATCTTTAAAATCGAAAATCTTAAATATTGAATCAAAACTAGAAGGCTATTAGACAACACTGCAACGAACTACTAGAGCAATCGGAAAATGAGATCAACACCCACTATCAATCCGTTGCATATGGCAGCGTGGATAGGACGAGCTATTCAGTGCCATGTCTAGTTTTAACATTCTTGATGCGCATCATTTAACTTCAAGATCGGGGTAAACTCACAGATCATCACTTCAGACGCAATCTTCCAGAAGTCAATATTCTTTTCGCAGTTTTTCATTTTGATAAATCGGCGACGAATCGAAGTTTTTGCTTTGTGCAGAATGCAAAGTCTCTTCATTTGAACTCTAAACAGGAGTTGAGAAATAAATCACGGTAATCTTTTCACAGTGATTGAAAAATCGCAATCGCAGTTTGCGATAGACTATAATAAACATGAACTGCGATTTTTATTCGACATGAAGTATGTATGGGATATATCCTTGCAAGGCGAAACTGAAAAGCTACAAAAAGAGTTCAATGGTGTCACGACACGTTACACCGGAATATTGTGAAGATGAACGGTTCAAAACACCGATTCAACATGAGGTCAATAGTCGAAGAAGAGCCCGTGGTCTACTTGATATTCCAACGTTTACAAACTACGAAAAATATGGAATAGGACAGCTGAAGTATGCAGTTCCAAGAATATGAAATGAATTACATTAGTAGTAAAGGGGGATTCGTCGTGAGGTTTGATTTTCAGTAGGCTTTTCTTTTTACAGATCACGCGTGACTCCTATCTAACTGCTTTGTCATTTTTGTTCAGTATCACTTGGCAAGTCAGGGCTCACATCACAACAGCGTCTCCAAATTGTTCCAAAATGTTTTTCGTGCGATTCCAAATAATGTTTGAATGTCGAGTGCATGTGCTTAAATTTTGCATTAAGCTATTGTCAAAAGCTTTCTTGTGATAGTTTTTGTAGAACACTGTTTTAAAAAATGCAATAAGCTATCAGTTTTACATGAAATTATTGTTGTTACGTCATTCTTCAAAAAAAATATTATATGAATGTTGAACAATATTAAGTGTTATGTTGATAGTTTGTTACAAATTAACTAAAACAAATTCAGAGAAGTGAAATGCATCTGAAAAATTGTACTTTCATACATATTCTGTGTTTTTTTTTTACATGCGATTCCAGTAAACTATCACTTCAGGGAACTTGACAAGCACTTAACATAACAAAACTGACATACTTTATCTCGATATAATAATATATAATATGGGTGGCGCTACTTCTACGGTGAAGTAAGGGACCTATCAAGGCCTACTTTTACTGTGACATCACACCTCATAACCAATACTTAGGTGTGCGACTTTAATGTTTAGACCCATTTGGTGGTCCTGCTTTGAAATCCGGTAGTATATGCAAAATTCTCCGAGTATACTTTCAGTCGGTAGAAGAAGATTCTATGAACTATGTACAAGAGCTCAAGCACACTTACTTACTCAGCAGGCCTACGACCCATGGAGGGTCGGAGCCTGAGATACTGCTGCCTTCCGTTATTGACGGTCCAGTGTGCAGTGAAATCGACGGATTTTTGACATCCACATCCTGGTACAGTTCGTAGAGTTCGCTGTTGTTTCTTCTCATTCATTCGCCTTCCTCGCCGACGGGACCATTTACCCGACGTAGAATTTTTTTCCGATTGCACCAAGAATCAGCTCTTCAGTTTTGCTTAGTATCCAGCTTTTTGCTAGCATGAATTTCATAATAACCGTTTTATAGAGCATGATTTTGGTCCTTCGAGTTAGGAGTTTTGAACCCAGTTGTTTCGACAAACCGAAGCAGCATCGGTTGCCAAGGGCGATTCTACGTCGGATATCCACTAAGATAATTCGTAGATCAGGGCAGCACAACCCAGCACAGGAGGAAAATAATGTCCAACACATCTGTCGAGCTTATAAACATTTTTTTATATATTTTTATAAATCAGTCATCTGTCCAATCAACCTTAATGCCAAACCATAATATCCAATTAAGATCGAAAAGCATAATTAATGGAAAAAGTCAACCAAACCATCCTCGCAGCGGTGGCCTGATGGACTTCGTAGACAGCAGCAACAACTTTCGCGATAACCTTGAACATTACCCGCTAAATAGATTACGATGAATATAATTTCTTAAATTCACCCCCGAAACAGCGTGCGACAATCATTTCAAACGCAGCTGGAAACTTTCGGTTAACAAGAAAATCACTGAAACCCATAGGAATATGGAGAGAAATTTCATGCCAACGCCAGTGACGGCGAGGAAAATTACTGATATCCTCTTGAATTGGCGAATGAATGAGAGTGAGAGAAAAAACATCGCAAATTGGGATGAACAGCGGACATTTTTGTAAGCAGGATGACGAACAATCTCAGTAGTAGATATCCTTCGAATTGTCAACAAGTTGTCTTGTATTTGTGTATGCATGTGTGTGTGGTAGACGAATTAATAATTAGTATCCTTTGAGGTTTTAACAAAACGAAAAACTAATGCATTGCCATTCTGGTTGTTATCGAAAATGATATGAAATGAAAAATTAGCCGACTTCCTTCTTCTTACACTTCCGTCTGAATAAATGAGCGGGCAAGTGTGATATGATTTAAGACTGAAGAGAAGTAAGGAATTCGAGGATGAAGGATAGTATTTTTAAGTGTCGGACGCTATGGGAGAATACATAAACTGGAGAAAGTGTCCAGTCCTAGAAAATGTGTTCGATTTAGCAGAATGCAGTGCATGGTGGTAAATTGTCCAGAGATGTACAACATTAATAATGAAATGTCTGCGTGATGTAAGACAAGTATGAACAGAGGGTTTATCGTTGTACTACCACTCGATTGAGAGAATGTTATTTGTTCATGCTGACTTAAGAAAGAACATATAGAGGGGAAATGGGATAACTTAGTTCTTGTCAGGGTTGTGTACGAGATAATTTTTGACACACCACCTGGTAATAGAACACATTAAGGTACCATCCTTAAAACAAAGGAAATATTTCCAGCACTAATTCTTACATCACCCTGTCAGCTCAGACAAAGCAGACCTTCACTTGGCACGATCATCGGCGGCATAATCGCATAGAAATCGCTGCGCAATTCGCATACACGCCCGCAGGATGGGTGTCCCATACAATGATAACTGCAGAAGTTGCATGGATGAAAAGGAAGTATAGACGACAAACCATCTACTCTTCTCATGTACTGTATCATGTATTGTACATTAACTGTTTTATTAGTTTTTGTTACTTACTTTATAATATTAACGTTAAAATGAAGAAATAAACTAAGCATATTTGTTAAAATGCTGTCTGTTTATTTATTTTAACAAAATAACCATAAATGTGCTAAACATCCGGACAGTTTTATGTGTGTACTCACATCTAGGAGTCTACTATATCAACAATCTCTACGAACTAAATAGCGTCAGTGTTAGCCAGTTAAACCGCTTTGTCATAAACATCAACTGGTTTAGCAGTAGTCAATCCGCGGGGTATTACAATGGACTGTTTTATTTTCATTTGACATCAGAGAGTCCACCCAGCACTCTTGGCTTCAAATGCCGAATCAAAGCAATATAACCGAACATACTACCAGATTCAATCGCACTTGGCAACCACTAGTCTGCTTTTATATTTAAAACTAAATCGACCGACTTCGAATTAACAGCAGAACCACCAACAAGCTAATAGAAACAAACACTGAACACGCTGTTGCCTTCTCGGCGATTCATTCCTCACGGTCTCTTCAATACCAATCGTCATGCTGCACGCCTGAAAAGGCATGTGTTAGGAAAAGCTAATTGTCTTTCATTAATCACACCCATGCACGTGAAATGAATCCGTTTCGCTAGTCTCAATCGGATTCATTTTCCCTCTAGGTCTGCCGTGATGTGATGATGTTTTCTCGAGAAATCACTACACACTTCCACTCGACATCACATGTTCTACTGGCAAACAAATCGAGTGGAAAACAGCATCCGTCATTTGGAGTATGATCCTTCTATTCTGAAAAAAGGGAATGTTACGATAGGTGCGTTCAATCAAAGATCACGTTGTAGTCACGTTGGGACTTTTGATGGGGTTAAGCACATGGAATGTCCATGCGCTCTATTCTGCTCCTTCTTAACTTTCCACAATACGTTTGTGAGCACATGACTGGGGCAACATAGTACGGCGCCACGATGGGACTTGATTTCTTCATAATGAGGTCTTTGTTTTGTGTACCTTGAACATGCCGTTGAAAAATGCTCAAGGACACGCAGTAAGTTAGCTTGTTTTCTTGTGCATTGAGAACTACATGTGCCGGTGAGGATGGAAATGCTTAATCATTTTGACCGACCACACAGAAGAATTTGATTATAAAATAACAACTGTAATCCCAGAAGGCAAAAGCAACAGTCGCCATACCAAAGCATAGAGAATATTTCAATTTGATTCTACCAATAACCAAGTCCACCCTAGGAGGGCTCAATAGTCCTTGAAATGTCATCCGACCTACCCGTACCATCGCAACAATGAACCCGGGACAATCCTCATCACCCTTCAAACGTATAGAAAGCAATTGTGTTCCACATCTTCGAGTCATAAATCATGAAACGTCTCCGTACGCGTTTTTCACTGAAGTTGTTTCAAAAAGTTCGAAAGCCCCCTTATGTGCACGTGTGGCGCATGGAACACGGAAAGGAAAAAAAAACTGTATAACAATTCAAGAATTCACGGGGCAAGAACCGGAGCAAGAACCCTACCAATTACCGATTCTCTAACAATGCCTAGTTGGCATAAGTGGAACGGAGCATACGTTATGCAAAAGTCATTGTGACTCCTGACAGGAAGAAATAAATGCCTTCGGTGATGGCTGCTTCACGTGCCACACATCGAACACGCTTTTGAAGAAAGCAAACAAAGAGAACGCTTCAACCTACTTTTCGAAACATCATCGTCGATTTCCACTACACACCCCCCTGCCACCAGTTGGCATTGAGAAACAGGTTACTAAGGTAGTGACACCCTCCTGCTCTCAGTTGAGTGTGGAAAATTGAATGAAATTTTTCCTCTTTTTTGAGGCCAACCCATAACTTGTCCTGTCCCTTGCCGGTAATAATTTAATCTTTCCAAAGAAGGACCTATTTCATAGCAGGGCACATACATTAAGAGCCTTCCAAAAATAGACCTTTTCATTTCTCAAATAATTGTGAAGGGACCTTTGTCTTGGGACAGCTTCCTGTCAGAGGTGAGTCAGTGTGTCTGCGTTTTAAGTGTCCCCTTACTGTCTGGGAATGGGGATGAAAAATTAATTAGGGCGTCACACTTTTCAATCGCCGCCAGTCTGAATTAAGAGTTTTGGGTTTGCAGCAAAAATAAGTCAGGCCGACATTTGATTTGAACCTTGCGCAAAATGCTCCTTTTGTGGATGTCCAGCAAGGTCCATCAACTAAATTTAAATCGGGATTGATGCCGTAAAAGTACAATTAATTTGGCTCACTCGAGAAGATCTGGTCTGATGGACTGGCCATAAGTCTCGATTGTTCTATTTGCCGTTGAACTTTTACCCAAGGAGCTGAGATATGTCATTTTGTATGTTTAAAAATAGGGCGAACAATGGGGATAGCAGGTGAAAACATGTGAGTTGAAGCTGAAAACGGAAAAGTGCATAGATACAATGTTGCTAAGGCTACAGGTGGAATGTGGATGGTTCACCCTGAAAGTAGGCAAAGTGATGTTACACTCAACCAATAATATTGCAGACGCTATCAAGTATCATAGCAATTGGCCAACAGACGTGAACTGCTGGACTTGAAGAAGAAATGAGGGAAAACCAAAATTTGTATCCAGGTAACAAATGGGATGCATCCGTCTAGTATTCGGCTTCATATCAATATCCATATACATAAAAGTTTTGTAGAGCATGTTTTTTGTCTATCGACAAAGAGATATAGCTACGGTTGCCAAAGACCATTCTACGTCGGATCTCCACTGATTTGTCATTTGTGCAGATCACGTTTGTTCCAAGGTAGACAAACTCCATTACTACTTAAAAATCGTAGCTGTGGATAGTGATGATTGTCCGCATTGACCTTAAAACCAGCTCGTTCTGCGCGTTGTTCAATCATCGTGAAAGCTCCCACCACAGTTGCATTGCGTAACCCAATAAGTACCAAATTGAAGAAATTCCTCGACAGTGCATCTTCTTGCCGAAATCCGACGCATGTTTCTATCGCCTCCAAAGTCCATGAGGCGAACTGCACAGTGAATTCATCGTCGTATGCTGTCGCATTGGGCTTCAAAATAGATGAAAATTTGATTCTCGCAGGTTTTTTTCCAGGATTTGCTTGAATGTAAAAATGTGGTCGCAGGCCGTAAGCCGCACTGGTACGAGCCGATTAATGCGGTGCTTCAGACGTTCACGCATTCCGCTGGACAGAATCTTATATGCAGCCTTCATTTTTTTAGTTTTTGTATGAGATACGATAGCATTTTATGTGGTTGGGCCTTATGGAGCTGATATTTCAGTCGTCGGGCATTATTTCGCCTTTCCAAGGTCTGCAGATTTGGTGGATACTCCCTACCATAACATTGACGACCTTGAATAACCTTGATGGAATTCTCTCTTAATTGACAGAACGCAAAGTCTGGTCCGATGAACTAATGATTTGGTGCATATCTGCACTCTTGGTTCGAAAACAAAGGATCGTGCAAGCAGTAGAGTTTTTTCAACGCCTAACAATACGATGCAGGGAGTTTCAGGCTGAAATTATGGCAATTCGGGAAGCACTGACCTTACAGACATAAGGCTTAGCTTACTTCAGTGATATTAGCATTTTCAAAATCCTAGAATGGAGATCGATAAGTTAGATAGACTGCGGCAGCAGCAGCACTCATGTCACCTGAATTTGGAAAATGGGGTAAATTGAATTTGCTGAACGGACTTTCAAATTAATGTGGTTACCGTCGTCCCTTCCACTGACAATTGAATACATTAAGAGTCCAGTTGTTACGGCACATTTAGAATGTCATTCAATCGAAGCGTAAATTGCGTTAAATTCGAATTCTTTATGACAGCCTCTATCCGATTAATTCGAAAGGGAATGCCCGTCCCATGTGACAAGCAATCAAACTGACTCTGCATTCCGATTATCGTGCAAAATGCAAAGACCCCGAATGCGTTCCACATTCGCAGCACTGCAATTAAGCCAGCACCCTGCACCGCCGCCCACCGATCGATATCGCATCATTACCCAACAGTACATAAACATGCTTTCGTATGCATGTGTGCTTGTGGCCTTCCATCGCCGGTTGAATGTTGCTACAATGCAGCGCTGTAAATGGATGTTTTGGTCCGAAACGCCGGTTTCCCCTTCAAGTTTCTGCTCGTGTGTGTACAGCACTCGATTCATGTTCACTGCAGTTGACTACCACCTAGCAAACTGTGTGCATCATTGAGAGAGTTCGTTGACACATCCGTTCACCGCATGGTCCTGGAAACTAGTTCACTGCATCGGTGTTGGTTGGCAGATGAATGTTCCCTACACGTAGTCATCTATATAGCGTATGAAAGCGCAGGGAAGGACGAATTGTGCTCAGAAGGTCGGTAAACTTTATGTGGGTTAAAAATAGATTTTTCGTATTCACAATGACGTCATTGGTTTGTAGGGGTAGCAGAGCGCAGTACACACCGCGCCCATTCAGCAACGGCGCGGCTCGGCGCGTCTCGGCACGGTGTGGCAAAGTCTTACTAGTGGATTCTGTGTGTTAAATCGGAGCAAGGACATTTTGCTTGCATTCTCCTCTCTGTGTTGTCATATTCCTATTTTTTTTGCAATTATTTGAGGAAAAACGAAGAAAGCAGCAGTGGCTATTTGTAGTTGAATTGGGAGAAGCACAACAGAATTTTCATCTTCGGGGCAGGCATTCGTTTGTGTTGGTAATGGCTCGATGGTGCGAAATGCGATTTGAATCATTACGAGCGGTAATATTCTAGATATAGGCTCTCATGGAAGATATGAGACAGGTACATATATCCGTGTAAAGTGAGGACGTACTTTCGTACTTGCGGGCAAACAGTAGGAGACACTCTATGTAAATTTCTCGGAGGGGGCTTCAAGGACACATTCTAACTCCTTGTGTGCCTGTTGGCTACACTGTCCGCTGGTTTATTCATATGAGCGTATTGAGAACAGAATAGTGAAGTGAAGTACAAGTGGTGTGGAAAGAAAACTGCATCTTCATACTTGAACTCCTATTTTCCGCTTAAGATTTGATGGTCATTGCTCACGATAAATGTTGACAAAATGTAGGGTATACACTCCAACAAAAAGTTCTTAGACAAGGTATGCATGAGTACATACATACCTTACATATGGGCATATTAAGAACAAATGTAAGATGTCTCAGCGTCTTACACTCGGGCAATCGAACATGGCAAGTCGTCAATGCGACGTTTTCTGTCATTGACGCAGAAGCGATTTTAATGGGACTGACATTAATGGAGGGCAAAATGATGGACGTATATGTTGTTTTCAAGAAAGATAGTTTAAAGTGACTGACTACCTCGGTTCCGCAGTACACAGGGCAAAAAACGTCATTACCGATGTCAAAAGCAGATAAATCTCATCAATCTTGGTTTCATTACAGCCTTGGTGAAATTCTGAATTAAATTTTTGGTTTGTTTGAATAACAGTAATAAAATTGTTAATCGGAAGTGTTGACGTAACGCAACTATGAGTTAAACAGGCACTAGTAGGAAGACATTAAATTGAGGAGTTTCAAGATAAAAAAATACCTCCTTCTTTTGTTTCTGCTGGCGCTAACAATTCTAAGAGATGTCTCCGTCAGGAAACCATCCAATCCAACTTGGTAGAACGCAGAGAGCTTTTTATGCATGCAAGAGAATATTCGGTACACAGTGACGATTACAACCAGGCGTAAGTTGCTGAATCTATAGATCTATAGAAACCAATCGTACCACAATGATTACGCGAGGAGTAATAAAAACCGGTGCGACGGCCGATGAACAAAATCCAAAAAAATTGAGAGCCTCTGAGTTGCGCTGAATATAGAGGAATCAGTCTTTTCAACATCGCGTACAAGATCTTATACGCCATGTTGTGTGGACGCCTAAGGCCGTTCGTCAACAACCTGGTCTGTCCATACCGGTGTGGCTTTAGGACAGGCAAATTTTGGAAAAAAAAAACCCAGAAGGAACAGATCGATAAGCACTACCTTTTCATCGATTTTAACGCCGCTTATGACAGCATCTATAGAGACGAGCTATACAGAGCAATGTCTAGTTTTGACTTTCCTACCAAACTCGTCCGTTTGTGTAGGGTGACGACAGAGAATTCACGCTGCTCCATCAAGGTCGGGAAGACCAACAAAATTTACTGCGGCAGATGAGCGTTGGATTGGACAGCAGGTCAAGAAAACAGCTAAGTGCACCTAAATTATCTATTGAGGTAACAAATTATTATGTACATATAATATTGTACAAAAAGATTTTCATCCGGAAACCGTAATAATCGTGTTAAGAAAAAATAATGTCCATGAAAGGGTCGGCCGAAAAAATCCGTACATTAGTAAGAAGGGCCAAATAAAAAGATAAAAAAATAAAAGAGATTTTTTTTTTGGAAACGTGTTTTGTTCTCAGACGAAAGTAAATTTAATTTATTTCGATCTGAAGGACAAACAAGACTGGAGTGGATCCGACGATATCGAATTTTTCACCTAAAAAAATTGACAGTGTATAGTAAGGATTTTGGAGCCTTTTTCATGGCTCATCTTCCAACTGCCACAGCGCCCCAACTAGGCGTACCTACGACCTGTGTACACCTGTGGTTATGTGTTGAGATGTGTATTAACGAAATCCAAAGACTGGAGTGGATCCGACGACATCGAATTTTTCGAGGAGTTAAGAGAAAGAAAGTTCCTTCTTCTTATGGACTGCCCAAAAAATTACTTTGGGGTACCTGACCGACTTCAAGCAACGGACAACTTCAAGCAAGTTGCATTTTTCTGACTGCAACTGACAGCTGAAATGTCTAATTGACCATTACCTCGTCGTTGAATCGATGTTCCCAATGGCGGATCTCGAATGTAAGGTGGTAATGAAATAGTCCGACACCTGGAGACATCCTTTTTCACGTTCACCTGACCTCTTAATAGTTAATGCCAATTCAGTGGTATTTGATTGTGTGTTTTGTTGTTGTTTTATCAAATATGCATGAATGCGGGTGGTCCCCACGCGTCACGTGTGTCCTTATATATTTTCATAAGCATTTTAAAACAAAATTATCTTACGAATCGATAAACTTAAGACAAGCATCCATTTTGCCATAGCATGTGCCAACTATAACTCCCCCTGCTAAACCACAATTTACTAAAGTACATCAATGCAAATCATTTTACATAAATGCAAATTCCATGCCACGCCGAAGACCCACTCACTAAAGCGCATCGATTGGCACACATTATGAAGCTCGTGCTAAATGTTAAAATTGAATTGTTAATGCAATACCCAGCGACACTTAAGCAAACGTGGATTCATTAATGAGATACTCAATGAGCAATCTTAAGTTCCACGCAAAACAAGAACCAATCAATGCTTCATCGTGCTTGTCTTTAAACGGTTTTCCCGCTGGGATATAATCCAAAGCGCTCGTCACTTCCCTTTTGCAACAAATATCGACAAGTGCTGGTGAAATGGGGATTGTGGGAGTGAAGCTCTTCTGAATAGAGTATCCTCGCTCTAGTTGTGAAGTGCTCTTTGCAGGCTTCTTGATGAAATGTCCTTTCAAATGCAACATGTTGCGAATTAAGGACACGAAGGGATATAACAACAGATGGAGACTGCATTCATTTGGTGGTGAGATGAATTTTCAGATTTATATGCATATGCTAAGGGGTCCATTGTGCACTTGAGTAGGCCAAGTGATAAATTGTTGTCCTAAAAGCAAAACCAAACGAAGGCGAGGCCCAATGGAACTGAAATTAGAGCATGAACTTTTTGTGCATGCTAATCTAAAAATATCGGTCAAGGTATGACATGAAGTGGAAGCCTGCACCGTTGCATTCTGTAAATAGATCTGTTGAGTCAACTCAAGGGGTTAACTTGAGGAGCTTTGCTATGAAAATGAAATCCAACGGATTTTGATAAGAAAAATGTTCATGGTTGTAAAGTTCGGTGGTCCACTTGTCGTTTTCGTTGACTGAACTTCGTTGAGAACTTCTTAAGACTTCTGTTTGCTGTGCGGATTGAAACGCAAACGGCAGGGGCAATAAATATAATTAAGCAGAGTTCAGGGGCCTCCATGTATTTTAGAAAGTAATACTGCTGATGGACATGGGGAATGTGAGAAATTGTGTCCAATTTTTTTAAAGGTTTTCGACTAAACTTCTAACTAAATTACTTATAACTTTAAAACTTCTTTTTAGAGTATTATAGCGGTTTGTATCTAAATTGAAAACCTTTAATTTGAGATATAGTCTTACTTACATGTGCCTTTAGATACGGTTTAGAAAACATTTGAATCTTTGTTTTAAATGATTTTCAATTTTTAAATGTGCTTTTCGCCCTTTCCAGTGGTTTACGCCACCGTTTTGGGTTTAATATTTCTAAGTGCTATTTATAAAAAAATGTCAAGCAAATCGGAAGTGAGTACTTTTCGGAACTTTATCCGAAAGTAATGTGTCCAAGACCTAGAAACAATGAATGAAATAAAATACGACTCGGTGTTACCCTATTACCCTATTATGAACGATTGTACTTGAAAATGTAATATTAAGCATATACATAGTTTACTAAGCCTTAGAAAATCAATAGCCTTAATGATACATATTTAAATACAGTCTCATATTTTGTGAATATTCGTTAGAAACTCCTCTGGTAAACATTTTTCTTATTAAACACATTTATGGACATTTTTAAATGCTATGTATGAAATATGACATCAGATAGATGCCCAGCATTTGGGTCGCCTTCCACTTAACCACGTAATGCTTCTGATTACAAGCTCCGTATTTCGTCTCGAATAGTCTGCGTCAGCTAAATGTTCTGGTGAACGAGGCAACCAAAAGGACATACGATTTTTTTTAAATCAAATGAAAATTGCATGCAGCACTGGACGTTTTAGCTGGCACTGTCCGCAGTGACAACATCTTACAAATTAGTATGCTCATCCGCCATTGGCTGCAAGAAGTTGTCCATCAGTAATTAATTGCATCTAATTGACGATCTATGGAGGGTCCGAATCTGAGCAATAGCTGTCTTTCAAGGTTTATTCTTAAGCCCTCAGTGTTGAGTATTGCATGTATGCTATATGCAAGTATATTGATAAAAAAATATGCGAGCCACACAGTAAGAAAAGGCACACCTAACCCTTCAAGGGATGACAAAATAAGAACATTATTTTTTTAAAGTAGCATGTAGTAACCGAAATACCTTGCCAGAGAAGGAATCGTCAATCATCATTTACACTGTAGTAAATCACATTGTTACCACAAAAACTCCTTCTATGCCCATTTTATCTATCGTTGCATATCGGTTAGGAAACGAATTCGTAGACGCAACCAATACCTTTCAAGTTACTACAATAAGCTTGTTAAACTTTTTGTAAAAGAAACATTGGTCGAAATAATAAAATCTAATCTAATCTAAAAGAAATCGATTACAATCAACACACATCAGGTCGTGCTGCAATTCGATTCGACCCGCTCGTGTTGGGCATTTGGCCCTTCGAGCCGGATTATATACATAGAACTTGAACTTCCTTTCAACTTGGCCCCCCCTTTGTGCAGTTCAAATTTATCACTGAGAAACCAAATTCCAGCGACTATTGCTGATCAAACACGTACAGAAGCAAATAATTTATAAATCGATGATCGTGAGAACTACGTCACTGGCGCCCGCTATCGTTCAATGATAACGAACTTAATTTTTCCAAAATACACAATCACCCGAATCGATGGACCCATTGAGAAATGAGTTCGTATAAGATCGGCAAGCTAATCTACTAATCTTTCTAGCGAGAGCTCACTTCAATAAGCTAAAAGGGATCATGACAAGTCATTGTCTCCTTATATATTATGCCTGATTCCACAGATGATGAACAAACTGCAAAGATATATCGGAAGGTGAAACTCACCTTTTCACTTTCTTCTTTCCGGAATCGTTAAAAAATTCTAGTACAGTCATTCTTCAAATCATTAAATTATGCGGCTGTCGTGACCCCTTATCATCTCATAAATATTGCATACCACTGGAAAATCTTGCCTAAACAGAGCTAAAGTGAACTACAACTATGTTTACTGTGTTTAGTAGTAGCATTGGAAACCAATAGGTATGCGAAAGGCTTAGCTACCATCACCTGTCTATGTCAATATATAAGCGTCTATTGCAGCCTTGAAAGGCAACATTATACATGTTATTATGATGATACCTACCAATATGCTCAAAAAGTTACTCAAGCTTGGACTATCCGTATGGACCACGTAACGCATAGTCACGGTAAACATTTACATGAAGTATGTATTCTTTCAAAAAGTATATGCGTAGCAACTCAGTAAAAAGTTGTATACTCTCTTGCAATTGGCTGTTTTCTTTTTGAAATTGAAAAACAACATTTGAAAACTCACCCTTTACATGAACAGCATCGATAAAGATTGTTTACAGCATTGCCACCGCAATATCTACTAAAATTTGGAGCTCCAGTTATTATACTTCACCAGTTAACATGAAGGGACACTGACGGTAATAACCTGAATTTGAATGAACATAATCGACCTTCCATTGGTCAATCGTCTTATTTGATTATGAATAAGACGTAAAGGACGAGGGAAGAATGACATAGCAGCTGTATTTTCATTGATAGGTAAACCATTCGTATTTGACTAAAAACAAATAAAGGAAATTAGCAACGCATAATAATAATACCAGCATGTGTGTACAATTTATTTTTATTTTCTGACTACCCAAATTCACACATAAAACCGCATTGTCCTCTAAGAAAGAAGTTCTATGCTTTCTAACTTCCGACGTACATATGTGTAGTTTACCTTGGGAAGAAAATAAGTCAAAAGAAAAAACGATTGAGACTCTTTTGGCTGCCACATGCAGTTTTATTAGCGGCGAATGGTTACGTCTTATTTCGGCACCTCTATGGTCTCCGATACCCTTGAACTTTTGTCTGAGAAAGAAGAACACGAAACATATTTGATCTGCTCACACCCAGTCGAATAATGTGCTCTTGCCTTTCGTGCAATGTACCCCGTCTCTGACATGAAATAAACTTTTGAAACATCAGCTAACCTCGAGTTGAAGGCAATTTCCTACGTCCTGAGCAGTAAACTCTGGGCAATGATAGCCTCATGGTCACATTCATCCATGGAAAGCTCAAAGCTGCTGCGTCATGGTGCAGTACTCTGTATTTAAATCTTAACTACAAGCTTGCACTCTAGTCTCGCTGTGAATGAAGGAGACACAACTAACTGCAAATGCTACAATACTACCAAACCAAATACCGCGTAAGGTTACTTACGGTCCCTGACCTACTATCAGCAGCGACGAAAGCATGACGTGCACCCCAGTGCCGACGTCACAGTCATTTTACTGTCGAAAATCCCTTCGACACATGAAAACCCGGCGAACTTTACGCATTCCATACGTCGGACATGTCATTGAAACAACAAACGGCGATTGATAGGGATGCCCGGTTGAATTGTCCTTGCACAGGACGTTTGGCTTTTACATATTCACACACACCGACCATAGTTCAGAAATTTATAATTCATGAATT